>JAZBGZ010000381.1:35556-48981 GCA_037414795.1 Stenodera caucasica | reverse complement strand
TTGGATGGAATGATAAGCGGAAGTGGATTTACCAGTTCGGCTGTTATTAGGCTCTACCAATAATGGCGGAATTTCCGGTGAAATTCGAGAGTTCAGATGATCGAGAAATATCATTTTCGGTGAAATTCTGACGAGTCTCATCGAAGTTATCATGAATTTCCACTTTTTCTAGATGAAATTCGAAAATTCTTGGAATTTTCCGACACAATTCCCTTTTTTACGGCTCCGGGCCAAATTTTCGTATTTTCCAACAATTATCTTGTGTTTCATGTCGGAAAGTTTTCGAACAAGTTTTCAGTGAATTGTTCGGAACTCTGACGGGATGTTTTCCAATTTTCCAGATTTTCTCGAAATTAATCCAGTCATCTTAGAACATGTCGGGCGTTGTCTCCCAACTTAGTTTTCATGAGTTTTTTGATTTTTCTATAAGAAAGTTGGAATTTCCAGAATTTCAGTCGAGCTCAAGTTTTTAATTTATTTGGGCGAATTTTCAAGTTTTCAGTAAATTCTTGGACTTCGAAATTTCCCATCTTACAATTTTTTGAAAAATTTTCCAAAAAAAATTGGAAATTTCCAGCACTTTCGTATTTCTTTCAATTATTTCATGTTTCATGTCAAATTTCCCGATAATTCTCTAGAGTCTTTCAAGAACTTCCAGAAAATTGTTTTTCTTGCATCTCAATTTCCACAGACAGCTTTTACAAGATTTACATCGAACGATTTCCATTGAACTTTCCATATTCGATATTTCAGTTCTATCAACCGAATTTCCCCAATAATCTCTTTGATACAGTTACCAAATGAAATTCGATTAAAATTGCTGATGTAACAACTTTGTTGAATTTTCCATGAGAAATTTCCACTTTTCAATTTTCTCAACGAAACTTTCAGTCCGAATTTTCCACGAAATGGAATTTTTCACGTTGTTCAATCGATTCCCGAATCCTGTCCCAGTAACAATCCACCAAACCATCCGATGACGTCCATTTTAATCGTCCGTAAAATCGAATCGATCGATTCGCGTACGATAAAATAACGGAATATAGACAAGAAGTAAATGGTGCGATAATAACTGGTCGGATCGTTTTCAGATCGGAATTGAAGCTTGAAAACGATTGATGATGCCCCTTTCTGATATATCCAAATATACACTAGGAGCAAAGCAATTAGGCGCATAATCGGCCGAAATAAAACATACATATCATGAGAAATGCGCACAAAACTTTAGACTAGACTAGAAACATCACAGATGGCTTCCTATTCGTCTCGATAGAAATATGTCTCTAGATTGAGTGTCACTATCTGTATAAAGAGAGTATAACAAAAGCGAGTTGTTCTCTATCTTACTTGATTATCGTTATTGGATTGGACTAATTGCTATTTTGTCATGAAAAATCGTTCAATTTTTCCACAAAACAAAAACAAACTTTCGAAATTAATTTCCAACGGTAGATTTTGATGCGGAAAATCCATTGCAATTAAAGAACTTTATTCTGTTTTTCTTTAAATTTTTTTTTTTTTTTAATTTTTAATTGGAAACAAAACTTTGATAAGAATCGATTGTTTACAGGTTGTTCAGGAGTACGAAAGGGCTGTAATTTTCCGTTTAGGCCGTCTGTTATCAGGCGGTGCCAAAGGGCCTGGTGAGTAAAATTCACAAATTAACAATTGTTTTTTTTTATAAATTAATTTCGATAACGTTATCAATGATTGGTCTACAATTATAGGAAATTCTAATTGGGTGACTTTTCCGAAATAATAGCAATTTTCTACTGTTATGGTTTTTCGGATAAATCGCCCAATATGATAATGAACTGAAAGTTTACGAAGTACGAAGTAGAATTGAAATGTAAATATGGAGTTGGGGGATGCGATTTTCATGAATATGTTTATCTCTTCCGTTTCCGTTCTTTGTTCGTTCTCCTTGTTTTTTTTTCTCGTCGTATTTTTATGAAAGAGAAATATTGATAAGGTTGTAGCATTTGTGGAGGGTTTCCTTTCGTATTTTCTATTCAAACAAAATCGAATCGCTACGATGGACCTTTTGGAAAATTCAAAGTCGCTTTATTATTGTAAAATTCTTTTTGTCCGTTTTAATTGTAATTCGAGCTGAATTTTCCGGGAAATTCACGCTGTTTTTTTTTCGTTCGAAATTTTCACATTTTCACTCTAGGGAATTTCCGGCAATTTTTCATGATTTACATTGACCAACTCTGAATTGTTGGGAAATGATTCGATTTGTTCTCGCTTAATTCTAGAGTTTGCATTTTTTCTAAAATTTACCGCTTATCTGTGGAATTTTCGCAGAATTTCCCCATATTGTTGATAATATTGGGAAATTCTACAAAGACGTCGATAATTATCGGGAAATCCATAATTTACAGTTTCCGGGAAATTGTTTTGAATCATGAATCCTTATGAATTTTCATTTTCTGTCTAGAGATGGAAAGATCTGGAATTTCGTCCAATTTTCACTTTCAGGTCCTGAAAAACTGTTCCATTAAAATTAAATATTTTTCATATTTTCTCAATGATTTTCAGGCGACTGAGATTTCGCATTTTCCGCAAAATATTCAGTTTTCCGGGCAAATACATCGAAATATTCGTAATTTGCGGGATTCTCTAATTTAGAAGAAATTCTTTCTATTTTTCCGCATAAATTTCGACTTTTCACGCGAATTTCCACCATTTTCTTGTGATTTCAATATTTCATATTCTATTATAAGATTTCATTTTCACCGAAAAATATTTTATTTTGACTAATTCCGATTTTCTTTACTGGTATTCAAATTTTTTTTGCTTTGAGAGAACCGACTCGATTATTTGTTTTATTTTCTCGGAAAATTCATGTTGTTTCGCAATTCATGCCTTATTATCAAGTTAACATGTGCGGAGTTGTATGTAGAATGGGGAGGAAAATTCAATTTCACCTTGATTTATATATATAAGGGATGAGACGCCCTATATCATGGAATAGCTTTAATCCGAATTTATGCGATTTTCTTCCCTTAAAGACACTTGAAAATATATTTATATGTGCTTTAAATTCCAGGAATTTTCTTCATTTTACCATGTATTGATGCCTACGCTCGTGTGGACCTTCGAACAAGAACTTATGACATTCCACCACAAGAGGTAGATAACGATCTGGCCCTAATTGACCCTATTCATTGTTATTTTCATCCCAATCAACCGACAATAACGAGAATTGAAGCCGAAGGGCTTAAATTGGCAACATTCGATGATCGTAAATAAGGGCGACAACTAAACCGAGTTTATTTCATCGACTAGATACCCGAAACAAACGAAATAAAGAGAAATAACATCCGAATTAGGCTTATCTGATAAAAAATTATGTGGAAAATGAAATTGTCTTGGTGGATTCGGAATTTCCATCGAACTTAGACAAAATTGCTTGGCGAAAAAAGCCCTTTTTTTTTTCTCCTTGGTTCTATCAATAAATCTAACGGGGATCCAAGCAACAAGTTTCGTCCGGGAAAAAAATTCGATAACGAAAACAATAAATTTCGTATTTCAGAAGTTTTGTATCTGAAATATAATTTGTGTGTAAGTTGTCTAAAGTTTCAGTTTCGTACAACGAAGATTTAACTGGAAAATCGTGTCAGTTTTCCCCGAATAAATTATTTTCGAGTTTAGGCGAGAAATCGCGAAGTTCATTGGAAAATTTCCCTCTATTTGACTGTATTTTCCAGGAAAATTGCAACATTTCAGACGAAGAATTCAATTTTTCCCCAGAAACGTCACGGATCTTCACAAAGTTGCAGAAACTCCTTAATTTTCAAAATTCTCAAATCTCTTGAAATTCTGGGAAATGATTGGAATTTCCGCAATTTCCACAAGCAGCAATTTTTCTCATAAAACAACTGAATTCGACTCGTTCCCACTGATTCGAACAAAGTTGGAAACTGCACTCAAGCCTCTCAACTGAAGTCCATTATTGAGTGACACTTAAGCGAAAGTCCATTATGAACTTAACACGATTTCAAAGATCCAAACACTAGTTAACTGAGACTCAAGTTACCGAACTCTCAATGGATCAACAACATGAAACTTTACTATAATCGGTATTGTTGTCAATGTTGCCAACATAAATCTTTGTCGAAGAAAAATCGACAATATCAAACATTGTAGCATGAAATTTCACTTCAGAACAATTCATTTGTTCCATTGTCTAGTCGATCAATCGGAAATTTCTATTATTCAGAACATCAAATTATCAAACAATAAATATCGATTGTCGATTATTTTTCCTATTGTTCTAGTTTAATAAGTTGGCCGACTAGATTTTAGAATCGTGTAAAATTGGCGTCTTTTTTTCATTGTCGGTTGTTTGGGTGATGGAACTGGAAATTTTTATTGAATTGTACATAAACTTATTATTATTATTATTATTTTTATGCAGGTTTTGACCAAAGATAGTGTGACAGTTTCCGTAGACGCTGTCGTCTATTATCGTGTCTCCAACGCCACTGTTTCCATTGCCAACGTTGAAAATGCCCATCATTCGACCCGTTTATTGGCCCAGACAACATTACGGAATATCATGGGCCAAAGGCCATTACACGAAATTTTAAGCGAACGTGAAAGTATCTCACAACACATGAAAGCTCTATTAGATGAAGCCACCGATTCTTGGGGCATTAACGTTGAACGAGTCGAAATGTAAGTTTAGAAAAATCCGTTCTACAACAACTATTCAATTTATCCAATCGAATAGTTGAAATTTTGGGAAAAAATCGGGAAAAAAGAGCCAATTATCCGAGCCGGAATCGAACCAGCGACTGACTTATCACCAAAAGTCGCCGGTTCGAATCGCGCTCGGGACACTAGTCTTTTTTCACGGATTTTCCGATAAAAGCGTCGAATTAATCGTTTTTTGTTCGATGACAGTAAGGATGTGCGTTTACCGGTACAATTGCAACGGGCTATGGCGGCTGAGGCAGAGGCGGCTCGTGAAGCGCGCGCTAAAGTAATTGCTGCGGAAGGTGAACAGAAAGCGTCCAGAGCTTTACGTGAGGCGTCGGAAGTTATCGGTGATTCACCAGCGGCGTTACAATTACGCTATCTACAGGTATGTTTGAAATATTTTGTTTTCGAGACTTGAGTCGAGCTTAATTGTGATGTAAATTAGATGTGAACACAATGTAATTGCTTTAAATTCACATGAGATTATCACCATGATTAATTAGTTGCTTGATACAGAAATTCCACAGTTCCCCGAAATTTTATTATTATTATTATTATTATTATTGTTATTATTAGATTATTGTTATTAACGGGATCAAACACTAGATTAATAGTTTATAGAGTAGAGAGTTGGATTAGTTTTAGAATTGATTAGTTGAGCACAATAACATGAGAGATACAAGAAATGGGAAACCATTCAATTAATTTTCGAATTATAAATTTATGAGCGGTACTCAACTTGTTTTAGAACAGTGATGACAAATCAATAGAGCATGCGCCGGATTATTCTGACAGAAAATGGAAGGTCGGCGAGTTGAGACCAGAGGTCCTCAATTTTGGCAAATGAGAATTTTCCAATTATCTCCCACAATTTTCTATTTTGGGCTCAATTTTCATTTTCGACACAAAAATTTTTACATTTCTTACGTTTTTCTGAAAATTTATAATGCAGAAAATCCAGTCAGTTTTACACTTTTAGAGAAGTTTTTCCTGGCGATTTTTCGCACAATTTTCGTATTTCTACTTGGAATGTGTCATCAGTATTGGCGTGGAAATACAATTTTCCACGATCATTTGGCGAGATTCCGATCAGATTTGTTGAATTCCTGCCATAAGTTTGATTTTCTTCGGATATTTCGGCGAAAATTCAATTCCATTTCGTTGGGAAACTCTCACATTGTCCGAGTGAAATTTGTTGGGGAATTCATCAGAATTCCTTCATTATTATTTCAAAAATCCCCGGAAAATTCCAACTTTTCCAATAATTAAACAAAAAATAGAGTTTATAATAGAGCCGAATTTCCCGGGCAAAAATAAAGCTGAAAATACTTTTCAAATTGCTTATTCTGACAGAAAACGGATAAATTAGACCAGAGGTCCTCAAATTTTGGCAAATTTTCGATTTTTCTCACGGGAAGATTTCCCGATTATTTCCTACAATTCTTAGACGATTTTCTCTTTATCGTTATTTTAAAGCTCTATTGAAATATTTTGAGATTAGTTCTCATTTTCGAGACAGTTTTAGGCAAAAATTTTCAAATCTCTCTTGTGGAAATTTATGATGCAGAAAATCCAGTCAAATCTGTACTTTCGAAAAGTTTTTCCTCGAAAGTAATCCGATTTTCCGCACAATATCCACCTTTTAGTATTTTCACTTCAGATTTGTAATCTTTCCGTGAAAATAGGGATTTCCACGATTAAGGGGCGAGATTTAGATCAGATTTGTTGAATTCGTGCCATAAGTCTGATTTTTTCCGGACATTTTGGCAAAAACTCAATTCCATTACGTTGGGAAACTCTTCAAGTTCGAGTAAAATTTGTTGGGAAATCCATCAAAATTCCTCCATTATCGTTCAAGAAATCCCAGAAAAATCCCAACTTTTCCAATCAATAAACATAAATAAAATTTATAATGGAATCGATTCTACGTTTGACTACCACTGGTTTAGTTTTCCAATTTTGATGAAGTCGAATTTTTCAGAGACGTATTTCTTAAAATTGGCGAAAATAAATTCAAACAGATAGCGATGAAAATCTCTTTTTACATAATTAATAACAATAAAGGGTGAAACAACCCTATAAATGTATTTATTCAACCTTATACCCTATAGTGATATGAAATTCAACATCGCTTTATCACAAAACAAAAAAACAACAATTTTCTTTATCTAATATTTTCCCGAGCTCTCTCAAAACAAATGTTTTGTTGCCGGAATCTCAATATCGAGATTAAAAGACTACTTTTAGGGGATAGTTCACCCTCACATAAATCCGGAAAATTTCCATCTAGAATTTTCATGTTTTCAAAACAGACCTTCGAAAACTCCTAGTTGAATGAATATAGATGGAAATTCTACCAACGAAATCGGGATTCATCGTCATTGTTTATTGGATTTGTCATCATCATTTTCATTACAGTTGCGACAAAATTTCCGCTTTTCCGCAATTATTTTGTTTTCGAAATTCTTCAATCCGAACAGAAACTTTTAATTAAACGAAACCGTAACGATTTTAGACACGAATCAAATTCAATTAATAAAGACAATTTTGGTTTCCCATATTTCTTGACTCGCAAAATCGATTATCTAATCATAGAGATAGGGAGAGAGAGTTTTGTCTCCGATTCCGACACCAAATCAAATATTTAGACCAATTAGTTGAAGCATTTCTGTTAATTATTATCATTATTATTATTATTAAATTGGCATGATAACGATGATGATTACGATATTTGAATACGATTTAATCGCCATCAATTTTTACGTTAGACATTGAATACGATATCGTCGGAGAAGAATTCAACCATCGTTTTCCCGCTACCGATCGATATTCTATCGTACTTCATGAAGTGCAAGGGGGCCATGGACAATCAGAGCCCCTTCTAAAATCGATCAAAAATCAATAAAATCAATAATTGATTGATAATCGATATTTATTCGTAAATGTGACAATTTTAAATGTATCTCTTAAAAATATTTATTCAAAAAAAATAAAAATATTTATATGTTGTCGCCGTTAGTGTCTTTTCTTATTGTTATAATGTAGTCGCCATTTTTAATTAATTCAATTAATTAATTTCGACAATTTTTATAAATGTTTTAAAGCACATATAACTTACACTTGTCTTTCATTCATTATAGTAAATTTTAATCTAATTCTAGACTTTTAGACTTTAAGATTAACGATAATTGCAAATTAAGCACATTTTCATCGATTTTAAACCGAAATGACTTAAACAAATGACCATTAAAAAAAACGCTCAAAATTAAACGAATACCGATAATTCGAGGAAATAAGTCGTCATCAGTGCCGTAGCAGCCATCGGCTCGGTGATAACTAGAATTTCCAAAAAATAATAAAAAAAATTGATTAAGACTCTATATATATATACAGGGTGTCCGGCGATTTTCGTCTACGAGTTTTAAAACGTTGAATTTTCACCTATCACAAATACCGGAAATTGCCGAATTTACCCCCCCCTGATTATTTATCTACAGATCGGCGTTCATGAGGCTCGAGTCGAATAACGAGACCACAAACACCCTGTATATTTCTAAAAATCGAAACATAATCAAAATTATAAACGAAATCAATTGATTTTTCTATCATATTATTTATGTAGAGTGCCAAATTATAATCGAATATTCAAATTAATCAATGTTGTATTATTATCTGTATTTATATCGATATTTATGGAAATTTTAACAAAAATCATTTAAAACAAAAATCGATTAATCAATAAATTAATAGGCTGTGCACAAGAAGCCATCAAATATTCTGTGTTATTGTGAAAAAAAACAAAACAAATGAATTTATAGCAAAACTCTCAATGAGTTCAAAATTTAACACAATAATAACTTAAAAATTATTAATTCACTTATTATAAACAATTTTACGAATTTATCAAACAAATTAATCGACCAAATTAGCGATGAATCTTATAATTTGTATTATAAATTCGTAAGTAATTAGACTTAAGTCATTTTATTGTAAATATCAAATTGTTTGTTTGTATATAAAAATAATCAATTGATTGTATTGTGGCCCAGATCCCAAAAAAATTTAAGCAATTTTTGAATTTTCTTCGAAATTGTCTATGTATGTGTGTTTGTGTCATTTCCACCAACTCCAACGCTTTTGTTTTTCTTTCTGTTATTTGTTGATTTTGGAGGATTCTTTTCACGACGTTCTATTTATTGATCTCGTTTTTTTTGTTTTGTTTTGTTTATTGTTAATTGAACTTATTGAACACGAAACTTTTGATTCGTACAGACATTAAACACGATCTCAGCTGAGAAGAATTCGACTATCGTATTTCCGCTACCGATAGATATGTTAACATACTTCATGAAGGCCCAAGAAGCTGCCCATTCATCTTAGTAATGGTGATTTACAAAAATATTACCAAAAAAAAAATTTTTATTAAACTATAATTGTTAATTATTATGAATTTAAACGATGAATATAGTAAATTATTGGACACAATTCAATAATGGGGTAACTAATTATTATAATATTTAATCAAAATATTTGATTTTAAATTTTTGATGAGCCCTGTTGATTTATTTGCAAAATTTTATATTTTTACACCTGAGCAATTCTTGTTGGTTTATTTACGAAATTGATCACCGTCTTGCGGCACAAAATACTCGTTTTCCTAGTTTATAGATACCTATTTAATGTTGTCGCTTATATATTAAATAAAATAAGTTGTTGTATAAAGAGATGTTCAATAAATGTTCTATTTATTACCACAAAATTCGTCAATTTTTCTGAGAACCCAACCCCCTTTAAGTCTCCCTCAAAATCGAACCAACCCCCAAACTCTCCAAAGTTTCGATAAACGATTTATTTTAGTTTAATTGTCAATTTAAGTAGAGCGGCGTTGAAAATTCTAGTTAAATCGGCTATTGTAGAATTGGTGTACAAATGGTGGATGCGCCGGGCGATCTCTGCGAATTTTCGTTATAATTCGGATATTTTCGGAATTAAGGGTGAATTTTCGACTTTATTCAATACAAACTACCCTTAAGGCCTATATCGATTGAATCGATGATAAAAAAATATTTATTGATAATTTTGTACTGTTATAAAAATAAATTTTAGGTTAAATTATTAGTGCAAGGTTGTTGGACGTAATTTATACAGAAACCTTTATTATCGATGTCGATCGGTGCTTCTATACTATCCGTATGGAACCATATACGGAACGGTTTCACGCTACCTTGATATTAAAGAAATTGATTAAAAGAAGAGAAAAATAATTTTCGATTGAATTTACTTCGTATAGGTGTTGATCGTAGGGTGACATCAGCAGCTAGAACACCACCGCATATTCTGTCAATTGTAGAGATGGGTGTTGTTTGTGGTCGGCCGACATTACTAGCCATCGGTATAATGACGTAATCAGTTTGACAGGCGTTTGTAGTACCGGTAGTACCGACCATAGCCGGTACGTTAGTGTTTGAATTACCGGTTAATGTGAACGATTGACTTCTATTATGGGCTAAATTCGAATTGTTTCAATTGATTGATTGATTGATTAATTTGTGAGATGACTGACCTGGATCTTCGCATTGTGTATATTGTATACTGCAAAAATTCCGTTCGTTTCGTATACAAATACTGTAATCTTGATTAGATAATTGGGCTCCTATTGTTGGGTCATAGTTGAATGAACGTATTTGTCCTGCTATACCATTAAAATATTGTAAACAACCATCATCGGCTATATGAACATAACATAAATTTCCATCAAACATAAATCAATAAAAATATTATCTATTTGATATACTGGTAATATTGATTTTGTGTGCGTCTAGAGAATTGTTGAATCAACAGCCAAATAAGTAGAATACTTTAGCATAGATTTGTACAGGAGTTCTCGAGAGACTTCAAGTTTCTTGAGAATTCGCCGCCACTGGATCTAGATCTAGACAAGCTTAAACTACACGAAAATCAAATCAAACCATGTTAAATTTCCACAGATATTAAAAATTCAAGTGTTGCTCGACAATTCTCAAAGTCACAAGATGCAATTTCACTCAAGTTAAGTCAAAAATTTAAAGCGGCTATTTGGAGTGGGGGAGCTAAGAAAAAAAAATTATCAAAAGTTCTCGAAAGATCTCGATTTCAATCAGATGATTATCAGTCATCTGAATTCGCCGCCACTGGATACATTCAGATTAACGAAAGCTAGATGAGAGTCAAATCATATGAAAGTCCCACAGTATTGTGAATAATTTGTGAGACATTGAAAATTCGAGTGTTTCTCGAAAACTACGCTTTTTTTCAACTTATCATGTGAAATCGCATGATGCAATTTTTGTTAAGTTGAGTCAAATATTCAGAATTCTAGACTCTCTAGCGGCAATTTGGAGTGGTGGAGCTGAAAGAGATTTCTTATCAAAGATTCTCTCAGAAGTTCTAGAGATCTCGATTACAATCAGATGGTCATTAATCATCTGAATTCGCCGCCACTGGATACATTCAGATGAACAAAAACTGCACGAAATATGTCAAATTTTAAGTCAAGTTATGTGAATAATTTGCGAAACATTGAAAATTCGAGTATTTCTCGAAAACTCCGTTTCTTTTAAACTAAAGTCTATTTCACATGATGCAATTTCACTTAAGTTGAGTCAAAAATTTAGAGTTCTAGCCTCTCTAGCGGCTGTTTAGAGTAGGAAAATTGAGAGATTTTCTTATCAGAGATTCTTTCAGAAGTTCTCGTGAGTTCTAGATTTCAATTATATGACTATCGGTCATTTGAATTCGCCGCCACTGGATACAGTCAATTAAATGAAAATTATACGAAAATTTGTCTCTTTTTGAGTCAAGTCATGTGAAATTCTCACAGTATTGTAAATAATTTGTGAGACGTTGAAGATTCGAAGATTTCTCTAAAATGCATGATGCAATTTCATTTAAGTTAAATCGAGAATTCAGAATTTTAGCTTCGCTAGAGGCTATTTGGAGTGGGGGGGAGCTCGGAGAGATTTTCTATCATAGATTCTCTCAGAACTTCTCGAGAGATCTCGAATTTCAGTCATCTGAATTCGCCGCCACTGGATACATTCAGATAAACAAAAACTACACGAAAATAGGTCTTATTTCGAGTGAAATTCCAGTATATTGGAAATAATTTTCGAAATATTGAAAATTCGAGTGTACCTCGAAAAGTGAACGTCTCCTGAGAAAAACTGAGA
This sequence comes from Stenodera caucasica, assembly GCA_037414795.1. Classification (NCBI taxonomy): domain Eukaryota; kingdom Metazoa; phylum Arthropoda; class Insecta; order Coleoptera; family Meloidae; genus Stenodera; species Stenodera caucasica. The sequence continues at coordinate 37,066 of JAZBGZ010000381.1, read as the reverse complement.
AAGATCTTTTTCTTCAATTAACACGAAGCAATTTCACTTAAGTCAAACTATAAACTTAAAGTTGAATATTTGAAGTGGCGGAGAAAGTCTTTTTTGTTGATCTCTCACTTCCCCCACTCTAAATAGCTGGTGAGGCTTTAAGTTTATAGCTCAACTTGAGTGAAATTGCATCGTGCGAAACAGCAAAATCACCCTGTATATCGTACAATAATGCGATTACCTCGATAAATCGAATTGCACGGTATTTGAGAGATTTTAATTTTCCAGTTTCTATCGAAGGATGGGCCGCTTGTCACTATTGATAACGTGACAGGATTAGAAATTCCAGGTCCGGCATCCACGTAAACTAAACAATTTTTAAAAAAAAAATTTTTAGAAAACTACAATATAATTTTCCTGTACCTAAATAAAATTCTACTTTACCATGATTTCCCGTATTGATACCACAAATTGTAGGTACTGCACTGCCTCCAGACACAATAAATTGATCATTATTGCATATATGATTTGTTACTTCCGGTCCGGTAATTGTGAATTGAACAAAATCCAATCTAGAATTGTATAACAAATCATAATTATACAATCAGATTCGATTATTATGATTGATTGGATACCTATATTGACATATATCAGGATTTGATTTTAATAAAGTAATTTGACACGATCCGATCGCATCGTACGGATTCGGATAGCCTGATTGTACGAAATATGTGCCATTTTGACGAATTGTAGAACCACAACTAGCCAAAACTATCATCGAAAAAAATAATAATTATTAAATAAATTTGTTAATTGATTAAAGTCGAATTATTACATAAACAACAAATTCCATAGCCGGCGGCACATGGCCCACTTGGTGTGCCGCCTCGTTGGGCACATTCAGGGCCGGCAATACAGATACCATTATCACCAGTTGCTCCCAGACATTCTTGATTACTGAACTGTATATAGGTGAAAAGTGACAGGACTGTAATGAGAATTTTTTTTTCTCAGTTACAATTAAAACAACACTCGACTGATTATTTTCCAACAAATTAGTCAAAGAACAAAAGAAGGAAATTTGAAGCCAACTAGATCTCCCAAATTCTAATAATTATCATTTATAATTAAAAAATTATAAACGAATGGAATATTTTATAAAATTGACAATTTTCAGTTAGAAAAATTCAATTTTCCTTTGAAATTTGAATTAGTAGTCTACTTTTTATTTTCCCATAGTCGATCGAAGTTTTCCTCTGGGAAAATCTAGTTCGAGATTAAATATTATAGCTTTTTGTTGAAAGTTGACATCAAACGTTTTTCTTTTATATTACATTGAATAATTTAAAATTACTTTATTATAGATTGCTTTCCATTAAAATCTAGAATTCTCTTTATTACAAAATTGAAATTTTTTGGTTACTGAGAATTCAAAAGCTTTTGATAGACCAGTGAAAAATACGAACTTACATCGACTTTGACGAGGCAATAAAGAAAATGGGTTGGAAAATTGCCGTCTCGGATCACTAAT
>JAZBGZ010000380.1:18270-42016 GCA_037414795.1 Stenodera caucasica | reverse complement strand
ACATATACATTAGAAATCAAACATGAAACGAGCCAGTAGAGCGTAACCGAAGAGGTGATCACCTTTCCATTTCAAGAGCTACTGCAAGAATAATGAGCTTGAAGGGTCGGACAGACTTGTTACATAGTTGCTGGATTTATTCAACAATAGAGGAGGAATGTGCAAATTTCCCGGCATTAGAATTTTTCAATTTCCATCTACCATGATTTTCGCTTTATAGACTACAATAATACAACATAGACATTGTAGCTATCCTATGAAATTAATCCGATTGTCGAGGAGAGTGTCTTTTTTTCGTTTCCAGGTGGCTTCATTCTATTATTACTATTGTCAGACGAGCAAATTCGACGAAAATAAGATAATCTTTCTAAATTACTATAAAAAATAATGATAATAAATTGACCTGCTGTGTCGACAATTTTAAAATCTCTTCAAAACCTTGTAATTTTCTTTATTAAATTTTATTTATTATTTCTCTTCTATTATTATTTTTTTTGTTTCAATTTCTTGAGGTTAAAACGAGTCAAGTTGGTGTTTAAAACTTTAGAGAGCCCTCCACACCCTTTGTGAAATATTCAAACCATCCTAAAAAGCCAAAAGGGTCCCGCAAGATAATATGATAAGACGAGAGGGTGCCGGTGAAATAAGCAGGTAGTTTTTAAATGGATTTCAGTCCCTTGGTTGTTCACAATAACACACACATATACAAGATGAATGACTACTGTCAGAAAACTTACAATTAGGACCTCCATGAGTATATAACGACTTTTGTACCTATTCTCCCAGAAACAGATAAGTGGCTTTTTGTGCATTTCCCACCCTATATAACCAAGGTCTGTTCTTATCTTATTGTAATTTAATACAAAAACGACCAAGATTTTCATTTTATACAAAAAAATTTAATTTAACTTGACCAGATTTTAAGTTAGTTTTTCGTCCTTTTCACATTAAAATCGTAATAGTTTTGTTGTGGGAAGTAGTTTTTAATTTCGGAATTAATGGAGTGGACATCATTTTGGACAGTTTCAATTTAGTAATTTGTAGGGAGATGATAAATTTTTTTTTTTGGAACGTTGGCCTGTTATTTTATAGTCTCGTCCGTTTAATGATGGACAAAGAGGCGGGCGTACAACTCTCTACGTTATTATTTTAATTATAATCCTCGGGGAACAGGTTTCTACCAATTTTTTTCCTACACCATCTTTCATAATACGAAAATTTTTTCTCCGTCACTGATGGAAAAAAGTAAGACATAAAGTTGTTCTCTGATTTTAAGTGTTGTTTTTTGTCTAAATTCCAAAATAATATTTGTAAATTCCCAAAACATTCGGATTTTAATGTTCTTTAAAATTATACAGAAGTTATCCTCTTACTTTATCTTTAGATGTCAGTAAAGCTGTAAATACGGCGAAGAGACACTCAAAAAGTCGTTAACAAACTCAAAATAGTGAATTATATTGTGCTAAAATTCGTAATAAAATATCTTATACCCAAACAAATTGTATTTATCTTATTTTTTTTTTAATGATTCAACCCAAATTTCGAATAATTTAAATCAACTGGTTGAAGTTTTTCGATTAATCAAATTCAAAATCGTACAACAAAAATCAATAGATCTTTTTAAATCGCACGACTCGTTGTAGGTCTTTGTTTGTCAAAAAGAACAGACAAGTCCATTGTATGCGAACTTGAAACAATCGTAATTCATTGCCCATTCGTATGTATATTTATGTTTGTATATTTGACATAATTCAATTGAAGAATGGCCAAAATCTCCATAATGTGGAATATTAAAAGATCCGACTTCTATTAAATTTTTCTATTCGTAAAGTTGAATTTCAGCCAATTCTCGTCTATTATTCGAAAAACTCCCAATATAGTTATATTAGTGAATCTCGACCTTTGGTCCTTTCAAATTCATACAAATCGTCTTGAATACGTGAATAAGAGCCAAGATTAAGGATCCATTCACTATTGTGTCTTTATATTGACTTTTCCGACATTTATAGATATATGTATGTATGTGTGTGTGTGTGGTTAGGAACGTGCGTCAATTCGCTGTATTTTCCGCAAATTCTTCGGAAGAATACGATGAAGAAGACCGATGACAAGTATCTGAGAGTTCAATCTAAGAACTTCGATTGTGTGCCAACTAGAAAATAGTCCTACTGGGTGATAAATTAAGTTTAGGCGTGCATTGTTTCTAACACATACACACACAGAAACATAAAATCTGACAAGGATATACTGGGAAGGATATTGCCACCCTTTTCCACCCTTGTATCGTAAGATTCTTAACAGGAAATGCTCCTATCAATTGAAATCGTCTTGGCGACAATAGCAACTCTACCAATGTAATTAATGGGATTTTTTCCATGTTATTCCAGAAAAATTCCCCAAAAAATATAGGGTCTTGACAAGAATGTATAACGATAAGAACATGAAGATAATATGAAAAGTGGCGTGATGATATAGAAACACGGTAAACAAAATCATTAATAATATTAGTGGTAAAAGGGCGAGAGAATAAGGGCTTTTGTTTACTACACCGACATTGAAACTTTTACAATAGAATAATAACGTCCTAGGGGCCTATTGATTAACGTCTATTTGGCACCATTTTTATCATCGAAAACCTAATTTCAACTTTCGATAAAATAATTTAATTTAATTAGTAAAATCTCAAATTCAAATTATTATGATCGATCAAAGTATCGGATGAACTTGTATAAATATCGAAATCGAGAAATGATTCAAAATTGGAAATTAGAATCTTGTCATGGAAATATCAGCTTTTCGAATTTACTCAGATTTCAAAATGATAAATTCTAAGTCATCAATTTTTCCTTATTATTATTAAATAATAAGAAAAAAAAAACGGAGAAAAATTCCATATTAATGATGACATAGCAATATAATGTTAACTACATTTTCTAATTTTAATCATAGAAAGAATTTTAAACATGCATTAAATTGTATAATTTTTTCTAATCTGCCAAATGGATTTTTTATTACATGAAATAACTAAACTCCATTCTCATCATTAACTAGAATTGAACGTGTCGAGTTTTTCCGATAAATCGTGGCAAACACACAAATTTTCACATTTTATTAACGCAATAATTTGTAAAAGTTATTATTATACAAGTTAAGTCAATATTTCTTGAAAGAAAAAAAAAATTGAAAATTCTCACGCAAGGAAATTTTGAAACATGTTAATTTGTAATAGATAAAAGTTATCACGTTTGAGAATTTTAAAAGTTGTTCGTTTTTTTTTTTATTTCAATAAAATTTGATAGCGTGATTTTAATTAAATCCCACTATCAAATTACAACATATAAAACGCCAATCATATTTTGACATTTGGTTTATTATTATAAAATATTCATGTTGCTTGACAATTAGATAAAAATTTTTAGTTTCTTGTTAATTGAATTTCGTTGTTTTATACTTTAAAATTAGATACAATAGGGACCTAGTTGAAATAGGAACCGAATTCCGCACTTTTACATTTTATTGATTTCGAAATAATCAACTATCGCGTTGGCTTAAAGTAACGAATCTTTCTGATGTTTTACATCAAGGTAAATATATGCACACAGTTAGTTAATTAAAAGGCGTCATGGCGGTATATATAACTCGTAACAATATTTTATACAAGCACCACATTGTATACTACTCAAGTAACATAATTAAAACATTTAATGAGCATGAAATTCAACTTGAACTTTAACAGGAATATGACAACTACAACAAAAACCACAGACATACACACCACACACATACAAATACACAAAAAAAGCCTCAACGAAAGGGAAAATGACACAGAGTTAAAGAGAAATATACGATAATTAGACACACTCTGTCATTTCTTCTACTTTCATATTCGTATAATTTACCTTCAAGTGCAGTTTAGAAAAATTATTGAAACATATGCGGGTGTTTGACAGAAGAAAAAAAAAACGACTTCCTGATGATTATTTTTATTGTTTGTTTTGTTTTTTATGTTCTTTGATCAACGTGTGATTGTGATTGTAATATAAATTCGATAGAAAATTAGATAATTGTAAGTCTTGATGGATAATTTAATAAATTTCCATTTGATTTTTAAGTTTTATTGAGGTGTGTGTTCTTCTTAACTAACATGGGAAAATATTTGAAATTCTACAAGTATCAAATTATATTCGAAAAATTTATAATCAGTTGATGACTTTATGGTAATTCCACAATCGATATTTATTATAATTGCTAGTTTTATTGAAATAAAATCAATAGTTATTATAATTATTACTAATTTGTTATTTTTAAGTAAATATTTTAAGCTGAGACGTGGGTATTATTATTTAATTTAAAAAAATAGCTCCTATATAATTTATTCTTTATATATTTATAGTGTGGTACTTTATAAGTTAACGATTGAATAAAATTCGTTTGTTTTTAATTTTGTTTATAATTTGGCGAGTGATGAAAACGATGTTGTTTACATTCCGCATATTTTCCCAAATTGGGGAAAATTAGACGTTGTAAACATGCTAATTGTAAGTGATCTGAGCTTTAGGTATAGGTCCAACCATAAACTCCCAGGAAAATCGAAGAATTCATCTATTTAGATAATTTTTGTTTTGATCTTTCCAATGCAAAAAATTAAAAATTTGATTGAATAATTATTACAAACAAAAACTTTTGATGTCTAAATTTTTGACAGTTTTGTGGGCTGAGCCCGCTGACAAGTCAAATCAAAATATAAATCTAGACTAATAAAAGAACAAAAATAGAGCCTCTTGATATAATCAAAAATAGACGATCAAATCTATTATGGCTTATCATCATGTCAACAAACTAAAAGAAACTACCAAACAACAACAAGTTCACCGTTTATAATTATTTTCTATAGACTTTCAAAACATTTTTCTAACTCTTGAAACTATCAACGATGTTATTAAAACTTTTATTCAACTGTTATGTTGTTTTTTATTATTATTATGATTTTGGAGAGAGAGTGAACAAGTAGAAGAGGAGTATTTTTATGAGGGTTCCTATTAAGAAAATAACAGTGAACATAGAATTCTTGATGTTCTAGCTATAGCTACCCCATTACTTTTATTATATTTCTAGAATTCTATTCTAGTGAAAAACAACGATAATACTGATTGAATTTGGTAAATTTTTCGTTGTCAAGATCAATTTTCTTCTAAATCTGAAATATTTAAATCTAGCTGATTCAATTCGTCTGTCTTCCAACTTATTTAGTAGATTTGTGCGTCGACAGGTATGTTGGGAATACGAATGGTCAGAAGACACGCCAACCCATCAACTCATAGATTTTATCAGTCGTGAACTATTATTTGTACACGGTTTACGCGTGTTTGGCGGATGCCCGAGGTATTAACTCTTTTAATTGGTTTATATATCAGCAAAACGATTTGTTACATTTTAGATATTTCGCTTTCCTAACTAAAACCGTTGGTAAACTATAAATGGTGCAATAATACAAAAGGGGTTGGTTTGATTTTCTACTTGTTCTATTTAGTTGGAACGGTCTTGACCGGAAAAACATTGCGTGCTAACTTTTATGATTGTAATTCAACTGACTTATCCATAAATAGACATGGATGTAAAGCAAATTAATCACACAATGGCGGTGATGAAGGTGGTTTAATGGTTAGTGGTGTTGGTGGCTTTTGTTAGATTGGCGACTTGAAAAATCACCATCAATTTATAAACGACATTGTCAGATATTTATTTGAATTATTCCAAAAAAAAAACATAAAACAAAACAAAAGTTAGTTATCCGTTGAATAATGAACGTTAAAACAAAACAATTGTAAAGTGAAAACTGTGCTTTTTTTTGGTTCATGTGGAAATAGAGGTTTATTCAATCTCCCTAATTCGCTATGACATCGAAAACAACAATAACGTGAAAACTTTATCGGACTAATGGAAACGAGATAAATGTTAGAATTAACAATCATCGACAACTATGACAACGGGAAAAATCGTTTGGTTGTAGAGAGAATAAACCCTAAAATAAATACAAAAAAAAAAAAAAATAGTTTAGTTGTTTTGGGGCGCGTCTCGACTTTATGCTTCCGGATTTGTTGGAAATCTCCGATAATCGTTGTTATTGAAATACACATCTAATCTTCAATACTGTCTCTGTTGTCGTAAGAATAGATGATCTACTCCTCCCCTAAAATATCTATATATATATACGTCAAGATCTCTTTATGTCGAATCTAATCATCTCAAGTCTCGTTGCCAATAACGAAATAATATTGGAACGTATCCGTTGCTGACAATAATACACCACGAAATCAAACGTCACATAACAATCGAAAAAACAACAAAAAAACAAAACAAAGCCGCTTTTTTTTTATTTGAAATCTAAGAAAACTCCCCATATACTATAATATTAATACGTAAACTATATGGGGGGTTATTGTTTAAATGGGAAACAACCCTCCAAAGTCTAGACTTCAATAACTACAAATATCCCTCTATTTCTGTCAATCTGTCTGAAGGCATGGCGCGATAATATCGACAATTGAACAAGTAGAAGGAAAAAAAAACAAGAATAATTCAAGGGCTCCAATTCAATTTCCACCGTTTTTAATCTAGTATTCGATTACATTGGATTCTTGATACTGTGAATTCTTCTTGTCATTAATTGAAAATAAAAACAACATTGATGAAATCAGAGACCGAAATCAACGAAAATCGAGTCATCATGATTGTGATTGTTTGAAGATTGATTATTTGAATAAAAACAGAACTGGCTTAAGGGAGCAAAAAAGGGACAACTATTTTGAAGATTCACGAAAATTTTCAATTCAACCAGCAAATCAATGTTCCCCAACAATTATTCAACAAGTTTGATGAATTTTTGAGATGAATATGGGGAATTTTAAAAATTTGAATGTAAAAGCGTGAAGTTTGTCCAAAACCCATCTGTGATGAAAGATCAATAAAATATTCAAAATTTGGTAAGAAACAAAAAACTGGGAATTCTATGAAAAATTTCATATTACCCACATTATATGAGAAATATGGGAAAAATGCTGTTGAGAAACAAAAAATTTTGTGGAAAACAACGCGATAATTTGTCTAACATAATTGATATTCTAACATAAGTCAAAAAGCTAGAATTTCGAAGAATTCTAAGGAAAGCGTGAACATCAAGAGTCATGGAATATATTCTGAAAACAAAATCGACTAAAACACTAGAAATTCTATACAAAAATTCATAAATCTATTTCGAATTGTTGGCGAGCCGGCCCTGGAGCGCATTAATTGCAAAACAAGAGAAATCATATAATATTTAAATTAAAACGAACAAAAACAAGCGAATTTAAATGAAATATTTTCCAAGTGGTAAAGTTGATAAATATTTGTGGTTTTCAACTCGATTTCCTTTTTTCCACAAGAATTAACAATAAAGGTTGTGATTAGAAACATTGTAATAATTAACTGAAAAGATGAAATTCAACATTGTTACAAATATTCTAACAAGAGATAATTTGAATGTAGAATTTAACCACATAGTAGCATGATTTGCATTGTCGAATTCATGGTTTCAAATGTAGCTTAATTGTTATTGATGATAATGGACATTTACATCGTATAATTAGTAGATAATTCAAGTTCATCTACGAGGTTGTTGTTGTTGTTGTTGTTGTTGTTGTTGTTGGAACAACTTTGAATTTTAACAAGTTGTTATTAGTTGACATGAAATATTGGATAAATAATCAACGAGATTTCCAAGAATTGATAATTGGAAATTCTAAAATGATTTAAATGTCGTTTCAGAATTTACGTTGATGGTTGTTATGTGATCATAGTGATCATTCAGAAGGAGCCGACATTAATCTATTGTAATTAGATGGAATATTATAGTTTAATTACATTTATCGCTTCACCTCACCGATAATACGTCATGTTTTGAAGCGATTCCCAGACAGTTTAATAAATCTATGTCAATTCGCTTCTTGTCTTACGACGAATTGAAGTCGTGATATTTGTATCTTATTTCGATAATTATTCTATATGAATTCTATGGAATTTAATTGCACACCTACACTTAATAAAAGCGATTATAATCAAAATTATTACCCAAATCAAACCTATTGCGTGATAACCATAGGTTACAACTTCAACAAGTCATGAACCATTAAAAATTTCAATTATCCAATGAATTGAATATTTCCGCAAAACCATGAACCTTCTTATTCTCCATATTGTTATCTTCGTTATCGTCTCACTCTCTCTTATTAATAGAATAAAAGCCAACGACCCCAAAAAACGTCCCCCTTTTTTTTTTATTTTACTATTTCTCTTCTCTCTTTGTTCAAATGGACCAATAGTTCTAAATTAAAATATTGTCTCTATTTCTGTCTAACTTGAAATCGGATAGGCACCAACTAAAACGGTTGGTTAGTTAATAATCAACGGTCAAAGGAATTTGACATTTTCTAGGAAGAAAGATCGTATGTTAAACGAGGGACATCCATTATGTCGATGACCATATGCTCTTAAGACAGCCTCTCATATAATTACGTTATCCACCCGAAATGACCGAAAAATTGATATTTCCCACAGAATTACTCTACAAAAATCCAACAACAACAACAAAAAAATTCTATTAACACGGTTATTGTTTTGACAACATATTTAATAAACACGGATGACATTTAAAGGTTAGAAGTTTTTTCCGAAAAGGGGGTAATGATGGTGGATCTTACTCGAACAATAGCAAAACAATCGATCGTTTCACTATTATAACATAAATGGTATTGCATGTTTTTAATACAAAAACGGCAAATTTCCTTCCAGGACAACAACAACAACAAAAAAAAAAAAAACATTTACGAGCTTAATCGACTCCGGGATTCGTGTTTAATAATTTTTGTTTTTACAATTTTAACAATTCTTGTTGTCTTTATACTATCAGTTAATGGATTGTTTGTGTGATCAAAGAGGACATGAGCCAAAAAAAAAACAAAATGCTAATCCTTTTACCCGAACCAAAACTGCTTGATAATAAACGGGAAATGTACAGATAAATATTGACATGAACTTTATTCGAATTTATCTACAATTTCGAATTGAAATATAGAAAGAAAAAACCGATTAGTGCCAAACAACAAAGAATAGAGTGTCAGAATAATTAGAAACAATTAATTATTGAAACGAATAAATTTATAATTATTAGCAATTATTACGATAAGGCTAGTTCAAGCGACTATTTATTAGTTGTTTACTAATTAATGAAACTGATTGAGACGAGAATAGAATATTTGAATAAATAATCAGAAAATCAATTAATAAAGTAACAATTGTCTAATAATTCAATTAAAACTTTAATCAAACAATTATTTCGTCAAGTCCATCATTTATTTTACCAAACTTAAATTGGTTAATTATATAATAAAAATACAATTAGAGCAATAACAGGGGGTGGCGATTAAAGAAAATTGGTACACAATTGCCTTTAACAAAATCCAATGATCCTAACAGTAACTGGAGTTAATTAGAAGGACTATTTGATAGAATAATTGATCTTTCCAACAATAATCATCAGTTTGGAGGAGCTTTACAGTAGAAAAGTCTAAGACTTTCCAATTATTGCAACTTGTCAATTAGATAATTTCAATGGAAAATAATTACAACTTTCATTACTACTAACCTGTAACTTTGACGGAAAGTTTTGCTTTAGAATTGTTTATATTGAGAAATTTTGCAAAAAATTTGAATATAATCACTAGAAAATAATGACACGCACTATAATCACTAGAAATTGTCACAAATACCCCCGATAATCACTAATATGATTCATAGAAATTTGTTTATTAATAATGAAAATTTACGAGACACGTTCAACGATGAATTTCGTCCGGAACGATATAAGGCTCCTTGTTACATTGACGGTTATCCACCAACTGATTCCGTACTATTGTGGGTTATATTCGTTTCATAGCAAGAGAGAGAGAATTTGTGTTCTATCTCTTCTTCTTCTTCACTCTCTATATACCTTCTCTATACCGACCATTTAAAATACACATAGAGAACAGATGCGCAAAGCTAATGTGGAAAGCTGTGGACGACTTTTCTTTAAATAATAGAACGAAAAAAAAATAAATAAAATAAACGAAAGGAATCGTAGAGGGATAGAATATGTACTTTATTTATATTAGGTGGTGAATCTCGGGTTATGAAATTGAAAATTTAATTTTTTCTTTTTGTTTAGTGAATTTATGGGAATTGTCATTAATTTGAAGTCTTTATTAGTTGAGTTAATTCAAGAAATTTGTCCTAATATCAACAATATTTACGTTAGGCTTACTTTATACGACTACTATAAAAATCAACACTTCTGTAGTCGACATTTCAATTATTCTCTACCTGTTGTTTTTTCCATTCATATTTTATGAAACGATAGATTATAAAGCAGTTGTATTGTTTCTAGAACGGAAAACAATCCATCATACGCATAAATATGTAGTACAGGAAATAACTGAAAATCACGTCCATATAATAGCCGTTTGATCTTTTTTAATTATAACTACTCTAATATAGGGACCATCATTTTCTATATTGACCGGATATAAGAGCAACATTGTAAACAATAATCTAGAAGAAAGAAGCGTATTTTGCCGGAAACACCTCCACCGCATCCATGTAAACACTACCTAATTAACCTCAAGAAACTATTTCTCTCTTATTAGTTTTCTAGAACTTAAAATTAATTATTTATGAGAAGAACCCAATTTCAAATTATTCGTATTACTTTTTCTTTTGAAATATTCAAGCAAACATACATTTTCCTTTGTTTTTTCTTGTTATGCGCGATAAAAAGTTTCATAATTCAGATAAGACTCAGATAAAAAAATGATAATTAACAGTTAATTATTGTTAAAGACGACCACACACATTAAAAATTATTGGAATTCACTTTAATAAAATAATAGCATCCACATGCTGAATTTACACGTAAAAGACCACATTCAAAATATATTTGATAATCTGTTGAAAATATCAAGTGGATTCAAATCGGCCGAGCGTGCGGACCACGATTAACAAATATTTTTGTCTAAATTGCAATCAAAGCAATGCCTACTATGTTAACATTGGAATTTATTGTTTTTATCTCAACTTGACATTAACTTTTTAACAAAGTCTTTATCCTGATGAGTAAAACATGACTAAATGTAGCTAACCCAAAATGGTAAGGTGAATATAGCACTTTCTCTTCATTTTCTTGTATAATTAAATAATTATTCAAAATTATTCCAACTACTGTTATTATGAAAATTTCGGAATAAATACGATAAAACAAATGTAATCAATAACTTATATCTACAAATAACATAATTAAGTGAAAATTATTTAAGTGGCACGTCCATATATCAAAACAATTTTGAAAATTCAACACACTTCCGTTCCAATGCTAAGTTTAAAGTAGGTTTTTTTTTACAGTTTTTTCTCAAATAACTATATAAATCATCCTAATTTTTAGTCAATCAATTAAAAGTTCTATAAATAATATTATGATTATGCCTTTCACAAAAAATAATAATAAAGTAGCTAGATGAGAATTTCTTGACTTTTTTAATACTCTCAAGTTTTATTGCAAACTTTGAAGTTTTCACTTTAGTTTTTTATTTATTTATTTTTTTTGATGTCGTACCCTCCTTCTCCTGTACCAATTGAGAACTGATTTCAAAAGTTGCGGTATTATACCAATTTTAATTGGAAATCCTTTTGTGTGTGTGTAGTTTCGTCTAGAATCTAGATAGTAATTTTACAAAATCAGGAATTTCAAGTTTTATTAACATCGATTGAAATGTTGAAGAAGAATTTCTTATTAACAATGGTGCCTTTTCTGTCAATTGGAAAACTTTCACAATGAAAAGCGATGAGAAACACAATCTCATCGTTTCTGCTTTCTGCGGAATTTTTTTTTAGATAAATGATCGATAATTTAATTGTTAGATAGAAAATATATCTATTGTGGATATAAAGAATCACGAAACTACACCTGAGTCCTTTGTTGATTGAAACGAAATGTATATAATTAAGGGTTCAATAATTTTAATTAACTCACCACTTTAATTTTAATTAACGAAATGGAATTATTCAAATATTGGCGATTTTATTACTATTTTCCCATTTATAATTAAGAATTGATGTTGTTTTTATCGAGAAAATTATTTAAGGTCGGGAAACTCAATTAAATGAGAATTTTCTAAGCGTTGGTAGATTCAACAAAATTTAAACTTGAAATCAAGTCGTTTGAAAACGAAAAATGGTCAATGGTTTCATATTATGGAAAGTAATTATAAATATAAAAAGAATTAAGGAAACTTTGAAATTGGCCCTGTACCGAAATTTTTTCCCCCAAATTGTAAACAAAATCAAAATTAATTCAAATAGAAATTTCAGAAATTATTTTTGTTTCTATTTCAAATAATTTGATTACTAATAACAACAAATATGGGTCTTTGCAACCTGATTCGGGAAAACTAAGAGACTACCGTGATGGAATTTTTGTTTGTCTGTTTGTTGTGACTATGATTGAACATAAACCGACAATGTTGTAGGTTTATTTATTTATTTTTTTAATACAAATATTCTTCATCTAATACAATAACAACATGACATAATAATATAATGTTTTGGTTGATTTAATAAAATATTAAATTTCATGCAGTAAATAATCTGTCAAGTGTGTTTGGATTTTTGACTTCATTAAAATAACTGATGGCGATAAAGGAGCTTCTTTTTACATGTAACCCCACTGTTTCTGTTTTATTATTAAACATATATACAGAATATAAATCTGTCGCAGTCTCATCTTCACTAAAAACTATCTAATTTATTCATTACACAATTCTTTTAAGCTCATTTCTTCTTTAATTAGAGAACAAAAAAATAAAAACTCTATGTTTGTTATAAATTTTTCATTGTTAATTGGATTTGTTGTCTTTTTCATGGGGAAAATCCATGAACTTTGCAAATAATACGATTCTTTGACAAGAGTGAATAATAAATAGATTCCATGTTTTGCTAAATTATAGTGAAACGACTGAGCCTCTATTGTAGAAAATTATAGCTTTGTTAGGGCATATTTTATGTATAAACCCTTTTATTATTCATCTGTAATGAATTATTGAATTTTGCGAGTCTCCTCTATCGTCTCAACAAAGAAATCGATTTTAATTCCACTTATTTTTCAAACTTGTTGATTTCGAAGATTCCTACATTCAGGTAAAAATGGGTGTATATTTTTTCTGTTTGTTTGTGTGACAAAACACAGATCAACACTTGACTATCTCTATTTTATAGTTGTGATAGATTTCTATAAAAAGTACATCGTTTTACTAAAAGCATTTTTAAGTAGTCGCAACAACCCAAAACACTTTTAAAAGATATTTTCAGTCAAGTGCTACATTTAAAACATGTGGTCACATGGGGCCAAAATATTAAGTTGGAAGGAAACTGTTTTTAATGAGGTCTAGAGGTTGGGTTCATTCATAAATTCATTTTGTTTCGAATATTGTTTGAATTCAATCAAGAATAGAATTAATAATAATAATAATAATAATAATGTGAAAAACTATACTCGATTTACAAGTGTTGAAGTGAAAGATTCTTTAATAATTACAGATTCATATCAGATTTGAATTTTAATCAACCGATTTCTAAACAATACCACATGTCATTTTGACATTATTACAAGACAAAACCACATGTGGTGGGCAGAAAAGTTTCAAAAGAAATAGAATCCAAGGGGGTCGTTCTTTCACTTTAACACACACACACATATACACACATACACTTAAACACACTCACAACGACTGTGACAACGGTTTTGAATTAATAAGAAAAATGGGTGTTTGCATCCAAACTGGCACATTTATATATAGGGAATAATATTAAAAGAAACCATGTTGAAAGGAAGTACAGTCATGGTACATTTAAAATACTATGAAAATTATGATCTAAATTTAAATGGCAGGGAGGCGGCCAGTTTTGCGATTCTATATCTGATTATTATTATTATTATTATGTTTTATAATGTGGATGTAGGTGAGTGTTTATTGGACAGAATGAAACACAAATGTCAACTTTGAGGTGGTTACGGTCCATTCCATAAATGATATATTAGTTTGAAAAGTGTAATTAGGCGGAAATTATAAGAGCCATACAAATTTCATATAAATATAAATAGTGTTGTTATGAATATAGTCGGTCATAAGGGCACCCTTGCTATTGTCATGTAATCCGATCCGCAATAATTTTCCAATTTAATTTTCTATACCCCTATCTGATATTATGATTATAGGGCTTTATTATAACGAAAATTACGATACCAACATATGTAATTCGATAGGTTCTTTGTAATTTTTTTTTTCAAGATTCTTGTACTTGTTGTAGTTGTTGTAGAATAGAATGAAGACAAAGGGATAATCGATTAAAGACTTAGATGCAAATGATGGGAAAATACTGGAAGATGTGGGTGGACGACATGTTTAAAAACTAAAAAGAAAAAAAAACCTAATGAATATTTATGCGGTACTTGTTGGTTTCAACGTTGAAAACTTGTTACTAGAGTTTAAGACAAAGTACTACAAAATACTGTATTCAAATAGTTTGAAAAATCAAAAAACAAAACTGGAAGAATAATATGTCAAACGATCAAAACGATACAATTTTAGTTGTTTTACAACAAAAGATAACAAATTATTTTATATTTTATCGACGATAACAATAATAATCAGAATAGTTTGTAATAAAGTTTTATTATTTCAATAGTTTTGCTGTATTAGGCAAAAATTGTTGGACAATTTTTATATGAGTATTTTAAAAACAGGCAATGGCGCCGTCTTTCTACCAAATGCACATAAAATAAATTGCACTATAAAACTACTGCAAAAACGGAACACACCTACGTTTATAAAAACAACTTCAACATAACAACAAGTTTACAAAAATACAATTCCAAAATAAAATCCAACAACAAATCCTTTTAAATTATTATAAACTAATTTAATTATAACAACAATAATATAACTTGGAATATATAGATATAGAACTAATATTGTTTGTTTTACGTCTAAGAACTTGAATGTGCTGGGATTAAATGGGGCATTAAACATCTGTCAATTCCTACATGACTTATTCATAATTCGGAAACAAAAGCTTTTACACGATTTATACGGAGATTGTATAATATAGTATGAATTAGAGCCCTTCACGCCCCCTACCTGACCCTTAAACTTTCTCTCCCTCTCTCTGTCCCTCTCTAGCCCTCTATTACCACTGAAAATGACAAATCTTGTAAATACACGAAAATCCTATCATTCCATCAATCTAAAATCTATCCAACAATCTACAATACGTGCATATAAACCATTGATTGGATAATTATTAGATAATACTCATTATTTATTTATTGTGTAATTGGCTACTACAGTGTAATACGGTTAATTGGAAATAATGTACTCTGTCGAGTTTTTTTATGATTGGATAGTTATAAATTATTTAGTCTGGAAAATTGTCAGATCATTATAGACGAGACAAAATTCGAGCTACTAGCAAGACGACTATAGGCAATTTGAAAAAGGATATTACAATTGTAGAGTATTCTTCCTAATAATAATTTATTACACGCTTTTAATTAAAAAAAGAAAACGATAAAAAGAATTACATACTCAATTCAATATAATTTGTTCCCGATTTGAGACTTCCAAGACTAAAATCGATAAGAATTTGGCTTTTGATACAAATCTGCGAGCATGCTTGAACGTCTAGTTTCTACTTTTGTGCGTTGTCAGCTTTATCTTTTAATTCTCATAAAACTTTTACAGTTTTCGTACAATTTTGTATTTTTTATTCGGGAACTTATCAAGTATTTCGCAGAGTCAACAATTATTATTTCAAACAAACAAACATTTTTGTTGTTCATATCTAGAACTTTCATAAAGAAACGAAACAATTATATCTAACTACTAATAATTACATAGGTTATTGATTTTTTTAAAAATAATAAAAATCCAAGACTTGCTATATAAATAAAATATGGACATTTCTTGGATGTTTTACCTCACGGAAATCTATCGATTATTTTATTCAATCTAATTTTAATATACCGTGATGAAAGATAATCGTCTTTATAATTTAAAAATTAATGATACAGTTGATTTTCTCAACAAAAAAGAAAATACAAGCGAATTTTATTATAGAGAGTAGTTATTGATTTGTGAGTGTTAATTTAAGGTATTGAAGTCGGTCTATTGTTTGAATGTAAATTGTAATGTAAATATTGCATCAAGTACTTCAAAAACACCAACAACATTTATTATTGTTATTAACTCGGTAACAAATATTTTACAATAAGTATACTTTAAATATTTATATATTTAACAAATATTAGTATTTTTCGATTTTTTTTTTTTTTTTAATGGCAAACTTTAAATTAGATCTGTTTAAAGTTATTGATCTAATTTTGGGAATCAAGTCATTATTATTCAATTTCTAAATAGTACGAATTCAAATTGTTTTAAAATAAGTACAAGAATTTATCGTTGAAAACGTTAAACTTGCCGTAAGTAATTTAAATTGAATTTATTCTCGTTGATTCTTCACGAAGACAATTTAGTTTAGTTAGTTAGTTGGAACTTTCACAATTCGTTATCTTTTTTAATTAAAAATAACGAAGCTTTCATCACTTTTTTCGCTTTTCCCAATTTGTTGTTTTATAAATGAATTGTCAAACATACAATAATATAGATGTTGATCGTTATATTTTTGTTGAATATCACCAAAATTCGAGTCTTAATCATATTTAATTGAATTCAATTTCCTGAAGTGCTCACCAAGCACACACATATACATCATCATGATTGTATACGGTGACCAATCACCAATACCACTACTTCAACCACTATTTCCAACCCTTTCAATTGGAATATTTTATTCAATTTGATCCGATATTTACCAGATTTTCGTTTTCAATTGAATGGGTGAATTGCATGTATGGTATTGGTTTATTCCACCATCATTCCTATCAACGTGTCAGTAATTGTGTTTACAAAATAGAATGAGACAGTTAGTTAAATAACTCAATTGTCTCTATCTGTCTCTATTATATGTATACAACTATCTTTGTTCTATGTTGGAATTAATTGATCAATTTACCAAAATGGAAAATCGTCTTTAATCTTGACTTTAATTTTGTCGAAATTCCAATTATCATTTCATATTTAATTATAAATGAATAATATTTATTAATTGAACAATACTGTTTAGATTTGGAAGCATTTGAGAATTTATTGTATTGAATAAATGGGTATGCTTTTAATAAATATTTGTTTAGAGTCCATTGTTTGCAGTGGCTGTTTATTTATTTAATTCAATTTGACTAGAGTTTGATATAATTTCAATATCAAATCTATGTATATGAGGTGTTTCTTGTGATTATAGGTCTAGACTATAGAAATTAGTATGTCATCTCTCAATGTTTCAATTAAATTCGATAAACCTATCAATTTGAAAATGACACAATATTGCCGACAAACTCGCACAATATCGGACTTGATTGAACAAAGTCTTGGGCGTTTGAAATTATAAACTCAAATATAATGAAGTCATTGTTTTCTATTGTGAATGAAATATAAGGACAGATCGTCAACGTTACTATATTGTTTTGTTGTAATTATAGGCATATTTTGTAAATCAAGAGACAGATTCTTCCTCCATTTGCTCTCCTTTATTCTGCCTTCCAATCATATATACAGCTATCTTGTCATTATCTATTGTGAATTCGTATAAATGCGAATTGAAATACCGCAATCACAGCTCTTGTCCTGACGAGTCCTTTTCACAAATCGATCAAACAATTTTTCATCATCCCAACTATAAATTCTAGTCATTGACTTGATTTGGTTATTTGTATATAGCTTTAGATGAAGGGGGACTTACACAAGGGAATATAACAATTATGTTTGCATCGTTAGATAGAGAGAATCCTGTATTGAAATCTTTACGATGTGGTCATCCGACGCGACAAGAACCAACCGAGCATAAACGACAAGTGACTCTTTCTCTCTTCCATTCTACTTTTTGGTTATCGTCATCTACTACGATAAGGGTGGATAAAGTTAATCTGTAAGAAGAGCATTCTTTGCCTAATGATCTTAGGGCCAATTTGTCCATTCATTCAATTGAAAATGCAAAAAGATGAAATAAAATCGTTCTAAACTCTACTCGAGACAATTTCTCAAACTTGTTCAACATCATTCAGAAATCCATAGGAAAAAAATAATAATAATGGAATAAACAAACCCTCATATGTACGTAATTTGAGAAAACCAAAAGATGTTGTTTTTCAACAAAGCCAACTGTTTTTCGAACAAATAAAAGCTTCTACCTGGAGCGAAACTGAATACTACCTGGTCATAGATGTCAAGACGTTCAGTTTATTTCGATCAAATAATAGTAGAGTGTCAGTTTGCTCTTTTTCTTACAGTCTCATTTAAAATCCAATGTCGAAAACATAAAACAACAAGAACAATAAACTAATCTTGATCCGTTTATTTAATTAAACCAACATCCATTTTACACTTTTGTGTTTTAATTTCCTGGCTAATTAGAGCAAACCGTCTGTTATTTTTCCTAAAGTTTAAAATATTCCCAAGAGAGAATTCATCTCAATTTTGTTAATTAACTCGTGTTTTTTTCTTGTATAGAATACAATAAATCTTAACAAACAATGGTTGTATTGTATTCAATTTCTAGACACTACTACCCCAATTTCCATCTACTGTTAAACATCACCTGGCCTCCGGATATCTTAGTAAAGTGTGTACTTTTCAAGCGTCTGCTAAAAGCGCAACATAGAAAAGATGAATTGTTTGGAGGAGACTATAACGTTGAAAATATAAAGACACTTTCATAGAAGAGAATGTCGGTTGTTATGTAAGAATACAATTGTGAATAGAGATTTAACAAAGATTTACCTTTAAATTTTGAATTGAAGACGAATTTGTTGGCTTTTATACTCGTTAAAACCTTAAAAGAGAACAACCATCGGTATTGGATTCACTTCTATTTGCCATTACTTCATACAATAAGAAAATCTTAATGGCTTCATATACAAGAAACTCAATATGGATGGTTGATGTTTTTCGAGGAATAATCTTCAAGTAAGTTGTTACTAAAAATAACAACAAAAAATGGTTTTTGTTAAACTAACAAGAGTTCGTCATTACTTAATTTATTTCCGACTGGAATTTTGATAAGACACAACGAAAATCTTAAAAGCCTCCACTAATTTAATGCAGGACCGGCTCAACATAGAAACTACAAAGAAAATTGAAAATACTACTGAAATTTGTAAGGGATTGAGCTGCAAAATCCAAAAATGTCATCTGTATAGAACTAAATTTTCTCAGTCAATTAGAAATGGTTGATGTTGTTAAAGATTGTGTCGAGGCGCTAATTACCCAAGATCCGGTCCTGGTAGATGTATGTTTCTACTCAAACCCACCGACAATCCCATCATAAACCCAAATTATGACAGGATGTTTAAATACGTAAAAATTTTTATTAGAAGCTACTTCTAAAAATTTCGTATTAAAACATAAAGTGATTATTGAGCTAGAGAAAAAGATGGTTCAATTTTCTTGTTTTTTTACACATTTAAAGCCAATCTTTTCAATTCTTCCAAAGTCTTTTTGAATAGAGAGAGCTTTAACGTTTGTCAAGTGAGAATTTCGTTTGAATTCTCAACGATGGACTTTGACGACAACGACTATGACGTACTTGATAATATAAAAGATCGGCTTAATATCAATTGTGCCAATTTTTTTTTTTTATATCTAAAAGTCCTTTTTTTCCCCAGAAAACTAGCTACATGTCATATGCAGTTAGGATTTACCGTTCATTTCTAAAGTGTTTGATTTCCTCTCAAATCTATCATTGGGAAACAGTCGTTTGAAAGAATAGGAAGGGCTGAGATAAATCACTCTCTAGAGGATTTCAATTCACTTTAAGGATTAAAACTAACAACTTATAGTAACTTTTTAAGTAAAGTTTCAAAGTCTACGTACACACTCTAACAACGAATAAAAAAACTCCTGTTTATTACTTAAATATTTCTTCAATTGTTTACAATAGGCGGTATAATATTATAACGGTTTTTAATAAACTATATTGAATTTCGAACAGAATAAAAAATAACTAAAATATTTGCTTTGGAAATTTATACAAAAACTTCCGGCTGGAATCATTAATAAGCGCTGGAAATTCAGGAATTATTAATAATCGTATAATATGATCGTAAACTAGACAATCCATATAAATTATTAGATTAAGTATTTTTCGTTTTGTTTCAATAAATAATACACAGAGTATCAAATCAAAACGCAACAATAGCATACGCCATATAATATTTAATGTGTAATTCCATCAACTCAATTCAGTTGTTTTTAGTCTATACAGGCTGGCATCAAACGTCATGATTTAAAAATAAATTGCAGATAGCTAATTCAACAATTACTGTGAAAATTAAATTCGAAATATATTTCGGATTGAATAAAATGGAAAGTGAAAAGTTCAAATATTCATAAAATTTTCGACGTTTGCTATAATCTGCGCTGATTGCTAGGGTTGGGGTCAAAATATCATCTCATGAATTTTATTCAAACATCAAGGAGGCGCAAATTATAGCAGTCATTATTACACCTTGTAAAACCATCCTGTATATTTATTATATAGAAACGGAATTGAAATTGACACTGACTATTGTTCAATATTTCAAAAATAAATAAAGTACATGATATGAGTGGATTATACCATACAAATATTAGCCTGTGAATTTTTTATACGATTGCGTGATACTACAATTTCTCATAATTTTTCAAAGAATATCGCTGTGGTAGAAAAGTATATTATTATTGTTTGAATAATTCCAACTAATATAGAAAACAAACAATGGAACTAAACAAGAAAATAGATCGATCAATTCAAGAAAATGAATTTCTGAATAGTTGCCGTAATTTCTATGCGATTTCCAGAATGAAAAATACACACACACACACACTTTGTTATCGTGATTTCCTGTAAGCCAGTGATTCTATAAGTTGGATTATCGGATATCTGTTTTCTACTAAACTTCAACTTTTTGTTCTCACGTTTGCTAGATTCAGTTAACTCTAACTAAAATTTGACGTGCTTTCACGAAATTGATCAGAAAATTCGATTGAATTTTTAAAATTTTTAGCTTCGTCCAGATTATGATTCTGTTTTTTTTTTATTATACGTCCTGAATTTTTGAAAAATTTAGTTTAAAGTTAGTTATCTAAACTGAGAGTTGCCCATAATATTTGAATTATGAAATAGTCTTTTGAGACGGTCTCAAGAGATGTTCCTAGCAAAATTGTATCACGTTTCTGGATAACACACGGGAATTCCGACTACTCGTCTAGATACCGAAAAAGTGACTAGCAATAAAACAAATTTATAATAATTCGAATATAAAAATTTTGTCTATATAGAACAAAAATTGCTGATTCCCTCAAATGAAATAACTTGCAATTCGAATCTAGAATCCTGAAATTCTATAGGTATATTCAGGAGTAATTATATTTGTTTATCCATCCATTCATATAGAATGGAGTTATTTGATTTGAAGCCGTTGTTCGGCTGATTTGTCGAAACTACTCAATACCGATTAATTTCAGGTGATTGTTCGATTGAAATGAATTCTTTGACGATGTAATTTGAACTGGCTCCGTTTTATATTCAAGTGCTATTGTCTTATTGAAATTCAACGGTTCAAATTAAACTATGTGCTGGAAAATGTCTCAATTCGAAAATTTAATTACAACAGAAGACGCCTGTCTATCTGTAATTGACGAAAATTCATTGAAAAACGATCTGAGAAACAAAACCAACAAAATACAATATTCACAAGTTAATAATTGGAAAATTGGAGAATTTCTACGAAAAAACGTTATAAATCTCATCGGAAATTCACCATGTCCCATTAAAATATAATGCATCATTAAATTGCATACGTATTGATCTTTTTTCATTAAATTGAATGTGTTGGTAGATAAGTTGTACAAAAGGGTCGTATTTTCTTTTAGTGGTGGAGCTTTCAATTCAACTAATTTAGGTGTATGGTTGACTTGTAATGGAACTTTTCAACTGGCTAATGTTAGTTTCCGTTTGTTATGGTCGACTGGCGTTACTGTCTCGCCAACTTCTACAAGGACAAAAACAAATTGTCCTATTCAGGATAGGCAAGCAGTAGTACCAACTGAACAGTAGTACGCACATATTGGATGCCTGTTCACTAGTAGAAAATTATACGCTTTGAGATTGTAATGCTTCGTTTAACAGGACAGTTGTTTGAATCTTTAGTTCTTATGCTAATTCTTTTTGATGTTGCATATGGTAATTATAAAAGAAATTACTATCAAAATTCTCAAATATGAAAAGAGAAAATGTACTTATATAATCCGCTTTTATGGAAATTCCTCAATATATCTATTTCAAAAGATTTCTCTTTATATCCGGTTCTAATATATTTTGTTTGGTATTTCTTCAGTATTTCCATCTGACTGATTTCTAAAACGAATTCAGTAGCTGTACTCGATATCGATCGTAATCTATATGTTTGATATAAATATTAACGCTCTATCAGCATTTTATTTATGTATATGAATGTTCAGAAATATCTTTACAGAAAAAAAGATACACTAGTTGAACATTTATTGCTTCATTATATTCTTATTGACAATCCAATAAAAAATATATTGGCTAACTGTGTTTTGAAAACATTCGAAACTAACCCTCTTTATTTATAATACCAAGCGATTCTAGCATAGTCATCACAAAATTCTTATAATGATGTAAAATTGACTCATCAGAAATCCGAAAGTTTCATATAGTCATTTGTAACTTTCCAACTAGAAAAATAAGGGTATTATGATTAGTGTAAGATAGAATGGTATTTTCACTGATAATTATTCGAAAAAGGCTATGTAAGCATAAAGAGATGATATGGAAGAGTTGGACTTAACAGGAGATCTTAAAATATGTGGTAAAAACCGAACTGGCCATGTTCCAAAACTCCAGATATGATGTACTATGTTTTTTATGTCTGAGCTTATTGAAGCATTAGCTTTAAATTTATAACAAAAAAATTAACAACAATCAATGTTGAAAAATTTAGCGAAATAATGAAAGAACTATAAAATTTGAATAATTCCAAAATAAATTTAAATATTTCTCGACTTGCAGCAAATAATTGAATTTTTAATTATTCCACAAATTTATATTTAGATTGTTGAATTTAATTTATCCGTATCTTAATTCTCAACATACAAAACCAAATGTTCGTAACGCTAATTAAATTTGCAATTCTAAAGACAACCACAACCATAAACACATATTTGTCAATCGACATTACTAATTTTGGCTCCAATTCAACTATTCCAACTGTATCTTGGCAAAACTTGATGACTTGTTGCACCTTCTTTTCATTTCAAATAAGTCCAAATAAAAAAAATCGAAAATTTAAATAAAATCTTTGTAATTTTAGCCTAATATTTTACTGTCGACAAGTTTGTTGAGTCTTTTGATAAAATTCAACATTTCTGTGAAGCGCTTATTTTCGAAAAAAATACGAAAAACGTGTACAAATCTTCAATCTTTTTCCTTTTAATACGACAGGCAATAG
>JAZBGZ010000379.1:26626-47428 GCA_037414795.1 Stenodera caucasica | reverse complement strand
TTCTCCTCACACTGTAGGGCTTTGAAATGTCTTCCTGGGTGAAGTACAGATAGGGTGGAACACGTAAATGCTTTTGGAAGGTATTATTTATTGTAGAATAAGTAACATCTCATTTTCCTACCATTTCTATTGTTGTCCTAAAGGGAATATAAATCAAATAACTAATATTTCCCATCCTCTTATAACAATAACTGAAATTATTTTTAAAATTGAGCAATCGTTCATGCTCAAATTTTGCCATCTTTCAATATTGACAACAACGTTTTCGATGATTATCTAACCAGACAATCGGTTATTTCCTTCGAAAATTGGTAAAAGCCATGTAATCATACATGATGGTAGATTATAGGTTGCTTGCTTGTATTACTGCCAATACCTTCTGTTATTGATTATGAAATAAATTCTAGAATTTCAGCTATAAATCTAAGAGAGCAATTCCATAAATTCACCAACTTGTATTGAACTCAATATTGGTTTTGTACTTGTTTTTTTTTTCGATCGTTCCACACAAATTATAACTATATTAATAAAACTAGTCTTCATATTATTTGCATAAAAATGATGAGAAATATTATAATTGAGTGAAGTTATAAAATAGAACTATTGATAAAATTTGTTTGAAATTCACCGAAGAAATCCCATGAATTTCGTTCTTTGTCAGCTAGGAAATGTTTGAGCTATAAATCTGGTCTGTCCATTTTATAAACTTTGTGTAAGATGTAAGAAATTTACGATGACGACTCCTCCATCTTATTTTTTATGTCTCATGTTTTTGGTGTCCCTCATCCCCATTCCGATAAGAATCTTACTGGTTTCCAAATATTATGCTGAAATGTTGTAACAACTATCTCTGTTTGAATATGGTTCCTTTTCCCAAAAGCCTTAAGAGATGACGTGAAAGAAACATAACATAAAGTACTTATTCTTAGTAAGTTTTGGTAGGATGAGAACGAAGTCGAGAAAGCGAGTTTATAAGCAGTTTATACGGGACCGTATTACATTTTAATACATATTTTCATTTAAGTCTTTTATAAAGCAATTCATGTTTCCGAAAATTCAATGTTTTTGTTATTGAAGTTTCCCTGTTTTATGTCATTAACGACTTTAATAAAGTGTAGTTGAACGTGAATATTCGATAATTTGCCATTTTCTACAACTAAAATATAAATATAAATCTAACAAAGTGGCCAAAAATTATAAATTCTTTTGATCGACTAACTTGTTCACTATATAAATGATATAAAGTCACGTCAAGATGCGTGTCATCGTCGAGTAAGTCATCTCTATAGTGCGACACTCTCTCAGGATTGATTGTTCCGGTGCATTTCCGGAAAATAAGCCGGTTGCATACCGGAAAAGACAACAAATCCTATAAAGAACAACCACTAGATGGAAATAATGGAATAAAAAGATGTGAAAATTCAAACCGAATAAAATGTCAAAGAAAACGGAATTGGAGAACATCATTCTATACATATTTCATATACAGTCTGTTCCAACTGAAGGGTGAATGCTCTTTATTTTTCAGACAAATGAAAAGTAACTACCGAGGTCACTTGAAGATTGTTCGAATTATATGAGTAAATGTTACAGAAGGATGTGTAAATTGACAAAAATTGTTTCTTGAGTTTTCCATATGTGGTCAAAAAAAAATTAAGTGTGCCTTATTGGGTGTAATGAAACTTCTTTAGTCTTAATCAATACTTATACAATAAGCGAACGACTTTTTTGCTAGCCATCGTTTATTGCCGTTGCTACACGTATTTATTTCATATAAAGTCAACTGTAGTATTAAAAATGATGACTAGCGAAAAAGTATTGTATTTCTTGATAATGACAGGTAACAAAAATGATGACTATCGAAGAAGTATTACGTTGTAGTAACGGCAATAAAGAAATAAAAAATGATGGCTAGTGTTCCTTAGCAATGGGAGTAAATAATGTTTCATTTTGAATTCCGTTGAAGGTCATTCAGATTTATTAGTCTCGTTTTGAAGTTTAACTTCAGAAATTGAGAAAAATTTCATTTAGTGAGGTGAAATTCATCCATATTTATTAATATTACAATTTGATAGTTCTCATTCTAAACTATTCATATAGAATTATTATCGAATCAATTATTTTCCTCTAAATATCGTTCAATTTCACCTCTCTAACTCAAATTTTTCTCAATTTTTCTTTGACCACATATGGGAAAATTGAGAAACGATTCTTTGTCAATATAATTTGATGAAAATTAAGAACGTTGATTTCAATTTCCAATTTCCAAGATAAGCCATAAAGTCAGAAAATCTTTAAGAACCTTGAAAGTCG
Organism: Stenodera caucasica; assembly: GCA_037414795.1. Taxonomy (NCBI): domain Eukaryota; kingdom Metazoa; phylum Arthropoda; class Insecta; order Coleoptera; family Meloidae; genus Stenodera; species Stenodera caucasica. The sequence goes on along the minus strand of JAZBGZ010000379.1, from coordinate 45,115 downwards.
CTTTTCATCTATCGAAAAGTTGTCATTAGAAAATATTAACTTTTTAGTTGGAACAGACTGTATAAGAATACTATACGATAATTGAATCTAAAAAAGTGTTCAAAACAGGTTGGCTATGATATACAATATACAGAAAACTAACAAATGATTGTGGAAATATTACATAATTTGTTGTTTTGTAAAGCACAATTTCATGAATTCAACATTTGTCACTAGAATAAACAAAACTAATTGTTAAGTTAAATTCAAATGAATATAATATTTTGTGAATATCTGACAGGGAATTATACCATAAATAAATTCTAGCATGCTAAAATTTATATAGATGAAACACGGGTTTTTTCTGGCAACGAATTAATTATTCTCAAATATTTATTCAGATTTAATCACGAAACAAATAATAATATTCAAAATAATAGTCTATCTCTACAAATTTATTATAATTTTATCGAAATTTTCTCAAAAAAAATTAAATAGTTAATGTATTTGAACATTAAAAAACAATTAATTTCACTAAGAAAATTTAAACGTCGTGAAAATGTCACAACTTCAATTTGTTCTTTAGACTTTCTGAAAAGTTTTTAGAATAACTTACATATCATAACTTTTATATGGTTGGACTAACTTTAAATTTATTTATATGGAATTTTTTTTAAGTTTTAATCGAGAATAACAGGAGGATTTGATACGATTTCATCCAAGAAACAGAAATTCAACCCCCTGTCGCGCTATAAAATATAGTGGTTGTAATATAAACCGATAAGAATTGTTTTTTTTTTTTATTGAACCGATAGAATTTCCCAGTTGAAATATTATGTGAAAATTTTTCTTATTTTATTATATAATCGTTTTTAATAATAATTATTACATTTTTGTCAGTTTAATTGAAAATTTGGTGAATTTGTTGATTAAAACTGCATTCAATGAATTGATTCTTTTATTCGCGAACAACCCCCGTTTATTATGTTTAAACATTGGTAGCGACATCATTGTCGATCTATGGGATTAAATTAGAATTTTGAACGAACTTCCCTGTATGGACTACAAAATAATACCATTGGTAAATTGACCAAAACACGTTGGAATTTCACAATTATCCCCCTAGGAACATGTTGGATATTAGAAATTTTTAATCAAACGAGTGGACCCAAGTTAACATTAAATTCCAACACAACCACAATTATTTCGTTTCTTCTCCATTTATTCGTCCTTATCTCTTTTTTAATTCCAATTTTTTTTTGCTGGGAAATTTATTTCTAATAAATACGAGTCCGTGAAAATAATTTCCAATTTAATAAAAATTGATTTCGTATAATAAAGACAATGAACTACTTTATTATCTTGAAATGAAACTATTATATTTTGGCCTTCGGGGAAAAAACCGTCTCAATACAATATTTGCATCAATTTAACTAAAATAGAATTGTTTATGAAAATTCGATTGAATTAATGAAAGTTTGTCAATTAAAGTTTCTTATTAGAATAACGATTTTTGTTTGTTAGATTTATTGTCGGTAATTTTTCGTTTATAGCGACTTTGGTGGATGCGCCCGATTTGTTAATAATTGAATAGAAATTGCTTCCCAAATTCCATCAACAATACAGAATTTTATCAAATAATTTAATGTTGATATAAATTTTTTCGAAATGAATAAATATGATAGCTTGACGTGTATACGTGTCTAAAAAAAAGTTTGTTAGATAATTTTACAATTACCCCCTAGGGTCTGGGGCGACGTGCTGAGGCACATTTCTGGGCGTATTCTATCTTGACAGATAACTTGAGCTTTGTAGAGGATTATTGAAATGTGAGGCTGCATATCGGACACTAACAGAATGCGAATTATGTATGGATGACTTGTGAGAAAATATATAAATTGCTTTAAGTTATAACAGTAGTGGACTATTTCAATAGTTGTATAATAAATGGCTTTTGTGTCACTTTTATTGAAAATTTCAGTCAGCAATTTGCTGACATAAAATTCAACCATAAAAACTGGATGATTTCGAAAAAAAAAATTGATTCTGATTCTATTTAAAATTTAATGTTATTTTAAATGGAATGGTAGGTTATTTTATGTTATATAAAAAAAAAAATAAAAAAATGTTAGAGCTAAAAGGCATAATTCCCGTCTGTTTTGTTGATGCTTTCCCATTTATTGTTCCTATCGTCCATTTCAGTTTTGTTAGGTATTTAAAAACTCATCAAAACACCGTTGAAATTTCCACACAAATCATTAAAAATTCTTTTCGGCTATTCCTCCTTTTTTGTCACACTAATTACAGTTATATCCGTTTATTGTTTTTTTTCTTCTAGATTAGCTTCTTCCTTAATGTTCTCCTTTTGTAAACTAATACCATTTTATGGTATACTTTAAGTAAGTTTATGTTATGACATGTGCGTGGGGTCATACGACAAGACAACAGACCATTTGCTCCTTTGTTTTACGACGACAAGCGGCTTTACTTTATGTTTCTACCTCTTTGAATTATATTCAAGTCTAACTAGAAATGACCACATATCTGTTTTATTTTTTCTAGATCCGGATTTGATAGCTGATAAGTCTAATATAGACGTTTATAGTGATGATTTTGGTCGAGTCTAAGACTAGAAAAATCCATTTATTTTGAACTTATATGAGTCGAAATATTAGATTATAAATGCACAACATTAAATATGAGTTGAGTTTCTCGTGTTGAGCCTAAAGGGTTGAATAGAAGTTCATTTTCTATTCTAGAAATTAGTTGTAGAATGTTGAATATTTGACTTAATTCGCAATTTCATCCTTAGATAAAGTTTCTAAACGCACAATGTTTATTGTACAATTTGCTTAAATTTCTTTATGGTCGTATAGGAAGCCATCTTATCTTTGTTGTTACTATAATATAAAACCCGAGACGAACAATAATTCGAATAATAAACAAAAAATTTACAATAATTTGAATAAGTATTGTTTTCTTTTATTACCATCTATCTTAATATAAGGGTAATTATTCTAATAGGTAATCGTAAATATTGCGTGTATTACGAATATTAAATGTCGTCAAGCTGACACATAGTTTTCTTATGGTCCTTACACGATAAAAGTCACGCTATTTATTGCTTTATCTTTGTTAGCACCAATTCGAATTTATTATTACTATTTAGCGTTGTTTCAAATAATTATAGAGAATTTTTCTAATCATCTCTGCAACAAAATCACCTGTTATTATTTATTTTATAAGTCCCTAAACAATTTCCAATGATATAATAATTTGTTTGTCTATCAGAATTGAGAATTCTCACAATTCGATTAATCCGACAGGCAGGTAGTTGGAATTGAGCAAATAATTCTGTTTCCTGTTACATTGCTATAAAACATGAATGTACGACAATCCGGTAAAACTTTACGAAATCTACAAAAAAGCTGTACTATTATAAATATAATCGATTAGTTTAGATTTTTGTCGTTTTGTCAGCCTTAATCCGTTATTTTCTACAAGACTACACAAAGTTTTATTTGAACAAAATTGACATGCTTGTTGCTAACTTGTAAGAAGCCCTAATAGTTACTCCATATGTCTTTGATGTCGTTTAACTGTAAATAATTGAAAAGTGTACCTTATAAGCTAGTGGAAAAGTTTTTATTATTTTTACAAAAAAAAACTAACAATACTCGAATTTCTTTTTATTTTTGTGATTGTCGAACAAAATCAGTCCATCCCATAGGACGAATTGTCTGTCGATTGTTCCCATTAGACCTATTTTGAACCAACTCTATAAATATTGATAACTTTTCGTTCTACTCATGTCATCGTTTTTTTATTCTTCCATTTTCACAATTTTCTCAGTAGAGTTGATTGAATTCCAATTAAGCTGCCATTTCATACGACTCTGTTCATTTTCATTTCTAATAATAAAAAAGAGGATTTCTCTCTAATAATTATAGGTTTCAATTTTTACACGTTATAGTAGAAATTGTACGGTTTATAACCGAATTACATATGTATAGGATGAGTTACTTTCATACCGTTGGGATAGTTTCTCCCAATTCTACTTTATCTGTTTTCCCAGTTTTATATGTTGCGTATCCTTTTTCGGGGTTTCGGGGGACATTGATCCCTATTTGTTCACAATGTGTCTTTTAGAATGTTTGCTACACGTGCGATCAATAGATATATGGAGAGAAAAAAAAATTACTAGAAAGAAGATCACTTTATTTATTTTTTTTTGTTAAAGAAATTTCAATTGTTTTTATTAAAGTATTCTTACAGCTCATTAGTGAATTAAATTCAGAAACAGTTGATTGTATTTGAAAGACTTTTATCATCAAATTCTCTTTGTTATTGTAAAATTTAATATTATGTGAAACTCTAGTAAATCCAACTTTGTCTTTAGACTCATAGAAGAAATAACTATAGGAAATGTAAGCTCAGATTTTCATTATTCGAAAAAGGAAATGAAGGTTTATTTTGATCAAAATAGGGCGATTTTATAGCCCTTTTCCCATTCCTATTATATCAGTCATCTAATTTACAAATAAATACATTTATTTACATGTTATTTATTCACATATAATTATATACAGTTCGTTCCAGCTAACGCGTAAATACCACATGAAATCTTTATTTTTGAAAAAACGATTTTATGATGGGGTATTGTGGAACGGACTGTATACAAGTGAAAAATCAATTATATGAAATAATGCAATAACCACCAATAAGTTTATTTATTATCGTTAATCTGTATGGTTTTATTGTACGGTTTTCAAATATTGGATTTGTTGATAATGGCATATAAATCGATCAATTTGACCACGAATTAATCTACGGCCAATGGTCATAAATCTAATTGTGATAATTTTCCTAGAATATAACGCAACTTATCACTCTATTTTTGTTATTTTATTCATACAATAAATATATATATATCTTTTGAATTCCCAACTAACACCATTCATATAAACTATAGACAAAATAAAACTATGATAAATTTGTCTAGTATATTTATTTCTGTAGTTGATAGAATCTGAATATTGGCTAAAAGCCAAATAGTAACAAGCTTAACTATCATTAAAACACCAACTATAAACTATATGAATGAATGTCTTTCCAATTTTACAATTTAAACAGTTAATTGTGTGATATTGGAGAATTCGCTATTCTATATTTACTACTAAATAGTTTCGAACTGATGATAATTGCTCTATTCCAGGTCTCTCATTCAACTGTTCTAAAATCAAATTATACAGACTAAGATCTGATGTCCTATTCTATTTAGTTACGTAAAATTGATCCAATTTGTGTTTAATTTCATTAGAAATGCATTACACGAATAAATCTATTTAATGCTTCTTTTATTAGACAATATCCAACTCTGGTATTGAATAATTTAACTAACAATTAACTTATGTTGATTTAATGTATCGACATTTGAATATATTTAAAGTCAATTGGAATATTGAAAATTATTTGTTTTATGTGGAATAAACCAATTTTTATAGTTGTTTAATTGACTCAACTATACATTAATATTTAATGATTCGAATATAGATGAGAAATAAATTGATTTAATGTTTGATTTTTATTTGTTTCAGGTAAGCGAGTTTCATTAATTTCAAGTAAGTTGTATTAAAAATAGTAATAAATTTGCCCGGCGCCTCCACCAAAATTCGACCGAAAATTGAATTAATTTTTACAACTATAAAATTGAAAAGTTGCAACAGGTTTATAAAAATTATGGAAATTACTATGATTTACTATAGATTATGGTATCTACTATGGATTATAGTAATAGTGCCCTAACGAAATTAATGGTTAGAATTCCGCATTGTATTATGACCTTAACAAACTTATTTTAGTATCATTATTCTCAGTTTACACGCTATTCGAATTACCGATTAATTTTCCTTATTATTCTGAATGTCTTTTTTGTTGATCGTACTTAAAAATTTAGTGATCGATAATCATTTTATTCAATACGAATGATTTCATCTGTCATCGATAGTTTTGTTGCATTTAACAAACGATGCGTATGATTAAATCGTTTCTATTCTAGAGTAGATCCTGTCTGGTTGAATTCATGAGTGACAGGCCCTAACCAATTTTTTTTTCTGTTGTTGTTGTATTTTCTATACATATATCTGTATATAGTTTATGTATCGGTTGATTCTGCGTTATATTCGTGAAAGGCCAGTGACCTTCTCTCATTCGTTCTCTATTCATCTATCTTTGTCTTTTTCGTCATGTTCGAAACATGGTCCTTTCTAGATTACTATTACCCTATACTATTCTCTCGGTTTCCATCCGGTCGTCTCTTCATGTCAAAGGGTCGTTGATTAATCGGTAGTTTATCGTTGAAGCATAATTTATTGAAACGTACAGAAATAAATGTTGAGATGGTAGAATTGGTCGATGTTATTCTACTCAATCTAGAATCTAGACGATAAGTTGTGCAGTTTTGGTAATGGAGCGAACAACTTAAAGCTAGTAATTAATGAATCACTATGAACAAAGAAACTTGACGAAATGTAATGCATATTTACTAGTGCAACATTAATTATTCATCAATTTGGCGCAATTTTTAGTTTTCGTGCAGCTCCTCAAATTGTAAATAATTTATAGAAATCTAATCCTAGCATAGTCTAAAATTCAACTATTGATAAAGGGCTAGTGAACAGCTTAACTTTATTTATATACATTTATATTCAGGCCAATGCGGCAATATTGACCTAGGCTACCGTCTTTAGAAGCTTCCAATAGAAATTTATCCAATCAAAGAATCCACAACTAAGTGTTAAAAATTCTATTAACTAAATTTCCAATCAAGTTATTTCGAAGAATTAATTGAACAATTGAATCCCAGATAAGTAACATTATATTAAAATAAGACGAAATTAAGTCGATTTGATTATAGTAATGGCGGCAGTTTGATTCCTATGGGAAATCTTTTTGTCTGGAATCATTATTTAGTTTTAAACGAACCAGTTAGTCGAAATTCACGGCCGTCTTGATCTTCGTGAATATTCAAAATTAACTAAGAATAGGTTTTATTTTTGTTATTGGATAGATTAGAATTCTGTACAACGTTTCAGTTACATATTGACATAGAAATATCTCATTTGGGATTTGGTGAGTGACTTGTTTTCTGCTTCCGGTTAGAAAAATATGTTGGAATAAATGGGACCAACTATACTTATATATCGACTATTTGCAGACATATAAGTCACAGTAGCGATTCCCTAGTGAATTCAAATACATATAGAATAAATATGGCATGCAACAAATAATTCGTTGAATATTATACGTTTGTCTTTCACATCACGGAACAATATCATTATAGATATCAGATGTTAATATTCTCAATGGAAATATTGACGTTGCTTGCGTTGATTACGTATTCGGATGGCATCGTAACGGAGGGACCAATCAATTTATAGGCGTCAATCAAAAATTGACTTCATCGTATTGAATGTGAAAATACATATAATATATTATAAATGTTGAATTCACATTCTAAGTGTCTAACAATCATTTGGTATTCGCTCAATTTCCCAATCGTGGCACAATGCATTCGATCAAATCGAATTAGAATAGAGTCCAAAAAAAAAAAAAAAGACCATTGATGGCAATCACGAATAAAGAACTGTTGGAATGTCAGAGAAATCTGCAGATAATTGTCAGTCGTTATGGGGATTCGGATCTGTCATCGATCGTTTTTTTTTTTTAAGGGTGCATTTTGAATCAATTGATGAATTATTCTACTACAAAAAAGGCTCATTATCGAAATTACATCAATTTATACATAAATACGTAATATGTAAAGATTGTTTGTAATTGAAGAGGTGAGATCGTTCGAATTGGGATCGGGAAAATTATTAGCCATTTGTATAGAGAGACATCCATATAAAAACTAATTTTCCTGCTGTTAGCTTGACAGCTATGTAACGAAAATTTCAATTAAAACTGTGACAAACAGGCTCACGTCCGAATATGAAACTGTAATTTATTGATGTGTTTGTTTAAAATTATCAAACACACAAACATTGGATCTGTATCAGAGTTGAATATTTGACATTCCATAAATGAATCGAAATATTTTTATTTTTATTTGTTTGTTTTTTATCCCCAACAATAGAGTATTTCTCAATTAAAATCGTCAACATTGTCATATTTCGTGTATTCTAAATTGAATTTATACTAACTTCCTTCTCGCATCTCTGTCCAGTTACTTTGTGGTAAATGTTGTTGTAACTTGAACAGGAAGGAACTGTTTTGACGATAAATTCGTCCTTACAGGAAGAACTATAACAGTAACAACAAATTTAAATAAATACATTACATCGAATCAAATTTACATAGAAGCCAGAAAGTGGATAGCTCACAAATCTCTGTCGAATATCCCAAACGGAAAAGAACAAACTTTAAATCATTAACTTTATTCATTAAGTAATACATTCGAATATAAATATGTATATTTTGTTTTTATTCAAGTGATGGGGTTGAATTTGAATTAAATTCACTGTAAAATGAACTATTAAACGTAATTGTTGTATTTTTTTTTTTAATTATATTTAATAATAACAGAATGTTACCAAATAGAATGGTAACAAAACAAAAATGAGTTTTTGTCGTCGGTGCAACAGTGGCCTGTAGCATAATGTTGACACTTTATGATGTGGAAAGTATGTTTTGTAATTATTGTTGTTTCTATATATACGAATTTTAATTGAAATTTTATTTAATCGAGTGTAGCTGGGAAAATAATTATAAAATCAAATGACTATATTGAAAAATTTTATTCAATCAAATCAAACAAAATTCAAATCATATACAGTCCGTTTCAGCTAAAGTTTCAACGGATAGAAAGCGACTCACGATGTCCTTGAAGGAATCTCTTATTAAAGAATGAGAAACAAAAAATCTTTCCTTAATTTCTTCATATGTGGTTGAAAAAATTGATAAAATTTGAGCTAAAAAGGTCGATGTCGATTCCCATTATTTTAAAGTTAAACTTCTATAGTGAGACAAGTGAATCTGAATGACCTTGACAGAATTCAAGATGTAACATTATTCATTGCCGTTGCTAAGAAGCACGATACTTTATCGCTAGCCATCATTTTCATATCACAATTGACTCAGCAACGGCAATAAATAAAGAAAAATGGTGGCTAGCGAAAAAGTCTTCCGGATATTCATATAAGTATTGATTGAAATTGATTGAAATTTCAATTTTAGCTGGAACAGACTGTATAATCTCTATCAATACAATCGAATTGTCGACAACCCTTATTGATGTCATGTTTTAGATGGACGTTTAATTAGTGTTCATATAATAAATTCCGTTTATTATTGTATTGGTCACTATTGTTCCATTACTCTAAAATTATTGTAATTGATGTGACACCCTTCTATATACTTGTAATTGTACTCACCCTTATTAATACAATTTAAATATGATTGAATTATCAAATTACAGTGAATTATATTATAATGTTAAAAATAGATTTGTTTATATTTACAATTAATTCCGTATTTAGTTAGTTTATGAATAGGTGACGATAATAAAGGCCAAATTAGGTTAATGGGTGCATTGAAATGAAACTTACAATATAAATGCACTATTATATGTATAGCCAACTTGATATTCGTGAATATTTATAAATAGTAATCTATTGTTTGATATAATAAACGATCTTAAAAGTCGTTAAAATAAAGAAGATAATTCACGTTTTCTAACAGTTCGAATTTATTGATTTATTTATCAAATTCGCAAATGATGAATTATTCTGTTGAACTATTCCGTTTGTGTCACGTTCAGGTATCAAAAGCATCATGGTAGAATTATATTAATAATCAAGGATTGGTCCTGTATACGAACTAGAAACTCATGTTGTGAATTCGTAAATAGAATGGATCTAAAACAAATATATATATATAGTACATATAGTGTTATTGTATATGATTTTAATATATTATTGTTAAATTAACAAGTCCATAATGCATTAATTAAGAATTATTAATAGTATGAATATTAAACGATGATATTATATATATAAGTACTCTAATTACACAACTAATGATAGTCCATTCATTAGCCTTGGTTTTATAATCAAAAACATATTTCATGGTATAGTGGAAATTAACGAACGCAATATGGTTGTGTCGTTGGAAATGGGGACAATTTCAATATATGTATTTAATTTTGCTAGGGTTAATTAACATCATTATTTCATATGTACGATCATAAAAAAATTCGATAATTAAACCGTACAAATTGTTCACTTGGAAATTCGAATTTCGTTTCAGATAAAACTTATAAAAATAGTTATAAAATAGATTTTTATTTGATTCTATCGAAATGCATAGCTTTGTTCAATAAAAAGCTGGCAATTACTTGAAAAATACCCTAGAGAATGTTATTATTTCGTCTTATCTGGGTGCTTCGTACGTTCCACGATCGGTTAATAGATTCAATAGCAATAGAACAAGAACATTGTCTTTTATATCTAAATTCCCTCCATTCACTTATCTACAGGGTGGAACAAAAGTATCAAATAATGGCTGTAGCTTTTTAATTTTGAAAAATTATAAAAAAAATTTCGATATAAAAGTTGTTTGGTTTATTATTATGCATGATGTGGCCCTTCAAGTTCTTTTGTTTTGCTGCAATTGCAACCAACTTTGTTTTTTTAAATAGCACCCATATATTTTTTTGGGGATTTTCAAACAAGCGTATTTTTCTGTTTACAATAATAAAATTTTGTCATTATGGAAAAAGAAAGAAATTTTTTAAAAAAATAGAAGAAAAAATTCATTCATTAAGTAATAAAATACATGTCATAGCATTCTTGATAATTGTATTTTATTATTCAGTGAATGGATTTTGTTTTAATTAATTTTTTTTCCATAATGACCAAATTCTATTATTAAATACAGAAAAATACGCTTGTTTGAAAATCCCAAAAAAAAAATGGATGCTATTTAAAAAAACAAAGTTGGTTGCAATTGCAGCAAAACAAAAGAAGATAGGAACTAACTGAAAAGGTCACATCAAGCATAATAATAAACCAAACAACTTTTATATTGAATATTTGTTCATAATTTTCTAAATTAAAAAGCTACAGCTATTATTTGATACTTTTGTTCCACCCTGTATATCTACTTGAATAGAACAGTTTGTTCTCAATTCTATACCAAATTAAATACCTAAGCAATAGTTAAAGTCCGACACTATAATGTTATCATTGAACAATTTGGAATTGTTGAAATTTTGCCAAATTGAAAAAAAAACAAAAATTATCTTCTCAATTTTCCAAAACTCTTCGTATTGAAGTTATGCGATTATTGATTTGATCTAAATCAACTAGAATAGTTGAATAAAGAACGACAATTTTAACGTTTTTGTCGAAATTTTATGATGTATGTACGAAGTTTGACTAAATTTCTAGCCAAAGTAATTATTTCGTTCGAATAATATTGGATTTAAAACGAAAATTGCTCCAATCTATGAAATATGTAAGTCTCGATATATTGAGGGAGGATTTTTTTTACCCCATTTTTGTCAATATTAGATATGTGTATCTATGTGCATCTCATTCGGATTTACAGTATTTAGATCAAAGGAAAAATAACATAACCACCAAATATTCATCATTTATACAAAATTGGAAAAATTATGTTTAGTCTGGATTTTTTGAAATGATGCAAAGATTTCACTACGCTTTCGACTGTTTTTCTTTATTTCTAGAGACAATATTCGTTGATTTCTTATTTTCAGTTGATTATAATACTAAAGACGAGTCAGTCATTCGATTTTTATTATTTCTATAACTAGAATTTTTAAATTTTTTTTTTTTAATTCAGAATAATTGCAGTCTTTTCTGTAGATCTTCTGACGGATCCATAATTATGTCAATTATGGTGAATTAACGTGGAAAATTTCATTTACAAGACGAATTGATGTGTAAATTAATATTCAATAAAAACAAATTTGAACTTATTATGATTAAAACAGAAAATTTTAGGGTTAATTCGAAAACTTGAACAAATGTTAGTTTAATAAAATTAATTTCAGGTAATATTAATGAAAATTTGAATAAAATTGTAACTAGTTAAAGAGCAACTTAAATATTTGGCTTTGTATTTTATATGAAAACTCTATAATTTTCATTTCTTATCGTCATTATTATTATTATTATTACTATTATTATTAATAATAATGATGATGAAATTGAATTCAATCGCCCTACGGAAATTAAATCTCATATTTAAAAGAACTCCCATCATCAGAATTATTGAGATGGAGACTTGATTTCCTCAATTTAAAACACTTGGAATTTCTCAAATCAATTATCTTACTATTTAATCAAATTTTATTTGATTTAATCAATTTTTTTTTTGTCAATTATGTCTGTGTGTCTAAATTTCGATGATTATTATTATTATTATAGGTATAAATAGGAATATATCTCTATACAGGGTGATAAGATTCAAGATCTCTTTACTGGTTGGTCAAAAAAATGAGGATCAAAGAAATAAAAATTTTTTTTGATGTGATGTTTTCGAAAAAAAACCGTGAATCAATTATAATTTTTTTTATACATATTTGATTATAAATAATAATAAATTGATCTCGTTATAAATAAGTGAAAACATTTATCAGCTAATAAAAAACACCCTTTATTTATAATTTGTGGATAAAGTGCAGAGACAAAAGCACAACACACCATTGGAATACAGGGTGGACATTTTTCGACCTTGAATTTCTGCATCTCATTTTCATTGGCCCGGAGACCTTTTAATATCGTTATAATGCTTTGCGGAATCTGTATACAAGATTTGAAGTAAAGTTGACCACAGACTGTCAGACATTGTAACACGTACATCACATGCCTTACTGAACTCTCAATAGTTTCACCCTTGTTAAGGGTAGACCGTGAATAAAGGAGGTACGCAAGAGAATGAAAGTTATGCATTGTTCCTTTATTCTATTTCATAGTTCCAGTCAGTTTCACAAATCGACAAACACCTACGAATTACTTGGTTCTAAATTTTTTATTGTCATTTAAATATTAAATTATTGACAAAACAACAAAAGTTAGATGTTTAGTATTCACGATAATTTACAATAAAATTGGTTTTCGAATTAACAACAACGTTAAATAGCCAATTATCATTTTATACAGCATGTTATTTGTTCTTTGTACAAGAATTTTTCGGTTAATTTCCGAATTACGTGTATCGCATAATATTATTTTAGTTAAAACGGAAATCGACATTGATTGGACGTGCTCCAACTATAAACGCATAATTAACAAGTATTGTCAAACTAATTAACATCACATTTTATAGTAATTTATATCAATATTATTAGTTGTTAAATTTTTTTCATTAATTTAACGCTGAACTCATCAATTTTCTAGATATTATTCTATATTTGATATTCGATAAATGATGATGCGGATTTGATTTTTGTTGTTTTTATTACCGTAAATAAAAAAAAGAATGCCAACAGATCTGTCAGTTCTAATTTAAATTCGAATACTGTTCCCAACAGTTACCACAGGGCAATATGGAGGATTTTTAATGGCGCCATCATTGCATGAAAATTTGACATTTCCAATTAAATTTCCATGACATATCAAAAAGTTAATTAGTCATTATAATTTATTCAATTAATTAAATATAGTATGTTTTTTTTATATTGTAGTAACAGATAATGATAAATGATGATGGTGACTCTCAAAATTTTCTGTTATACAAAAGACAAGAACAACAAAGATGCTTTGTTCTTCTTATAGGAAGATGTGATATTTTTCATGTTATTATAATTATTATTATTATTATTATTATTATCGTGTCATATAAATTAGTATTACAATAACCGCCAACACCTGTCAAGGCGGTATATACAACAAACCGAGTAATTTGTATCGCGCCTTATAACACCTAAACAATGACATCCAACATCGATTGTTATCGTGTCTATTGTCATTGGACAATTGAACAGAGGATATTATTAATTATATCAATGTACATATCCGGATGGCTTCTTATTCATTCCATTTTCAAACAGTTATCAGAGGAAATATCGCGATCTTTCTTCAACCATTATCATAATTATCATTAAAAGATTTATTTTTTTATTTTCAGAAATTGCGGTTTTCTTGTTGATGAAAGTGTGCTTGAAATTAAGCCAAAAATTCAAAAATTAACTTACACCATGATTCTATTTAAAATGATGAAGTTAATTCAAGTTTCCGGTAGAACCGGAAGTGCGTTGGAGTTGAAAATATTTCCATTGAATTCAAAATTTGTTAACTATTATATGTACAAATTTTCACAAGAAAATCTTGAATACTTTCCGAGATTCGTCTAAGTTAACAATTGTTGCGAAACACGCTGTATATTGCGGTTTGAAATATCGGAGGTTCTTAGTCTTAGAATATTTTCACGAAAATCGATCATTGTGGTCGAGGAAAAGAGTTCTAGGTGCCTAAGACGATAAAAATCGAATACTATTTACAATTTTCGTCGATTTATATCCGAAAAATTAACAAATTACTTTTATATCTATTAATATGGCTCCATCTAGTTCACTGTGTAAATTGAAGTTTACTCAAATTTTTGAACAAATAAGGTGTATATGAAATCATTGAATCTCTAGCTCAATTTTCGTCATACTTTTATCATTAAGTGCTCTACCTCATCTCAATGGATTCGAGAAAATCGCAATTTTCCTAATTTTCTAGAAAAACCTTCTTTGAAAACTCATAAAATGACTATGATGATATATGAGGAATTGATATTCGTTTTTTGCTAAGACTATGCTCTCTTCTGCATCATCCTTTATCCATTTTTATCATACAGGATGTTCTCTGTACATTTTTGAATTTGTCAAACTTTCAGCTCATAAAACTTGATTTTTTTCAAATTTGTCCACAATCAGATGAAAAATATAATTATCCATCACTTTTATTAATATATCCTTATACCTAAGTTTTTCCAGTATTTCTATTCATTTTTATTTTCTATGGATTTCCCTTAGTTTCGCTTAATAAAACATAGTTGGCTTAGCATAGACAAAACTGTTAGTAGACAACGTTCGATATTCCTACATCATAGAAAAATGCCAAGCCTACTATGTCTTATTGAGCAAAAACTGTGGAGAATTCATAAAAAAAAATGATAAATGGGAATGTTGGAAAAACTGAAAGAGTTAATAGGATCGATAGATCGTTAAACTCTATTTGAAAAAAATGAAGTTTTTTGAGTTTAAAGTTTAACAGATTCAAAAATGAACAGCAGACAGCCTGTATGATAAAAGCGTAATAAGGATGGTGCGAATACATGGGTCTTAACAGAAAATCAATATCAATATCTTGCATGTCATCAAAGCCATTTTATGAATTTTCAAAGAGGAGATGTTTTTTCTCAAAAATTTGGAAAATTGCGATTTTCTTGAAAACCATCAAGTTTAGGTAAAGCATTTGCTGATAAAAGTATGCCTAAAATTGAGCTAAAAATTCAAAAATGAACTCATTTATCATACTCTATACTAAAAAATGCAGTTTTCTCGAAATCCATGACTTGTTGATAAAACTGTGCTTGAAATTAAGTCAAAAATTCAAAAATTAACTTACACCATAATTCTATTTAAAATGATGAAGTTGATTTAAGTTTCCGGTAGAACCGGAAGTGCGTAGAATTTGAAAATATTTCCATTGAATTCAAAATTTGTTAATTATTATATGTACAAATTTTCACAAGAAAATCTTGAATACTTTTCGAGATTCGTCTAAGTTAACAACTTTTTCGAAACATGCTGTATATTGCGGTTTGAAATATCGGAGGTTCTTAGTCTTAGAATATTCTCACGAAAATCGATCATTGTGGTCGAGGAAAAGAGTTCTAGGTGCCTTAGACGACAAAAATCGAATATTATTTACAATTTTCGTCGATTTATATCCGAAAAATTAACAAATTACGTTTTATATTTATAGAGGAGTTGCTTGAAACATCCAAGTAATGACGCAAATAATTTTTCGTATTAAAATTATCGTAACAATGGCAACAATTATGTTTTTTTTATGATTCCATCTAGTTCACTGTGTAAATTGACGTTTACTCAAATTTTTGAACAAAAACAGAAATCTGTTTGTTTCATAAAATTTGACGTGGCATATCTAGAGGTTGCTATAGTAACGGAGAAAATCAAATGAATTGATCAGATGTTTTACACAAGGCCTACTTTAATTCTTCTATCAATTATTCTATAATAAAAATTGACGCAAATTATGAAGAAAACTATCATTCTGATAGAAAATAATACGGATCATCGAAATATTGACATTGATATTTGGACTAATTTCATACTATCGTCCATTCTCAGCGAATCATCCCTCATCAACTATTGTTGCATGAATAGATGGAACTATTGATCAGTGGCAGGTGGTCATTAGGGTTAACATAACCTAACTGGAATGCGTTTTAATTAATTTTATACCCCATTACACATCATTGCATCAAAATTATATCTAATAGTGATAGATGTACTCCAAATAACCATTATGACATCTACATCTAACCAATTATTTAATTGGTTAGATGTAAATCGTAAATAACTACAAATATCATGTATAACTAAATGAATTAATTAACTTGTAATTAATTCTTGTTAAATCTTCAATAATTTTATTTTATATCAAATTGAATCGATATCCCTCTATTTTAGGGAAATTCAACGAATAAAAAGAATAAGGAGAAAAAATTAACTAGAAAAAGGTTTAGACCACAATCCGATATAAACACAGCACCAAGATTACTTCCACCCCATCTCATTCTTTCCACTTTTCCATCACTAAAACTCTTTTACAGTAATGTTGTAAGTTTAGGACTAGTATTAAAATGCTATAGGGCAACAATTTATTTGATCACTTTCACTTTCAATGGATTCACAAAATTACTAATTCCCTTTTTTGAGCCTTTAGCCTTCTTATAAGTCTACTATTTATATTATACGATGTTAGTAGAGATGTGGACTATAAAATCTGTTAATTTGTGTTGTAGGATGAAGTGTAATTAGTTTAGGTGGTGTTTAAAATTGGATTCGAACCCAAAACATGTTGTTATCGTACACTAGAAACATTCAAAGCAAATACGGCTCTAAAATCTAATGATAGTTGCCATAAATTATAGGTGATTTTATCGATGATAGTTTAACTAACTGTAAGTGGTACTTGATAATGTTAGGAAAATAGCATTAGTTACATCAATATTCTTCTAAAACATTTGTTTCATTTTATTTATATTTTTTTTGTTGGATTCTATCAATAATATTGAAGTTTGGAATAAGAGGACGAAGAAAATGGTTGAGTATTGATGCGCAACCATCTCCACCTTTATATATATATATATATATATATAGTGCCGCTACTGATATTCCTTGAAGCGTTCCTAATGGAATGAAAACACAATTGGGACGTGTCTATAATGCTATAAACATGGTGCCTTATCATACAGAACGTATATTTACTCAAGACCGCACATGAACTCGTTCCGTTCTGTGTTAAATGCGTGCTCGCAATCATGATTCTCAAAATGGTAGAAAGATAGTCAAAATGGTTGTAGGAAATGATGTTGATAACATTACCGACTATCATTAAATATTCTAACAAGATCTCCCTAATGGTGATGGATCATTTTTAATACGTCTGTTTGTGCCGCTCACTACTAATACAGTTCCGGATATCATTGGAATATGCATTAGATTCCGACAAATCGGATCGCTTCTATGTCTCCCTTCACAATTTTGTACATTTTACTTCTATACTATCCCTTTATTCCTGCTTGTTTTTAACAGCAGCCACAACCGACGATACTACACCATGTGTTCAAATACAGAAAATAAAATATTATATTCTATCGATAAATTAGGGACGGGAATTTAATTTCGCTAATGCCAAACTCCGTTCGGGATTAATACCCCAATAGATGTAGCTCCATTAAAACAGTCCTTATTAATTCAATAAATTCCTGTTATATGTCGGTTAATTTCATTTATTTATTTATAGATATTTTTTTTTAATATGGCAATATAAAAGGTAATTACTACAGCAGCCTTAATAATGAAGAATCTAGATGTTCGGATTCCTGCTTCAAATATAATTAATTGGCTTCTGATATACGGATTTTTGTTTTTTACACAAATAATTAGATTCCTCATTCTACCTAACCTTCATATATATTAATTATTAATAGAGTTGAATAATGTTTGAAACCTACTCTATAATTTACTCTATTGTTTCCAACAATGCTTTCATGTGATCCAAACATCCAAAAATATGCTTGTATTTACATGAGAAACGTTAGAATTGGTGTTGCGTATCAATTTTATATATTTCCACCATTTCTTTTGGTTGCTGAAGCCTATTTTTCACATTTCTGAATCTCCATCAACATCTACTAAAGTAATCTAAACGATATGTCGATAGGTTCTATTTGCTCACC
>JAZBGZ010000379.1:5007-26194 GCA_037414795.1 Stenodera caucasica | reverse complement strand
GCTAAATAATATAGGACCGATAGTAATAAGGTCGTTTATTCTATAATTAAAATCTAGATGATCTGCTTTGTATTTTCAACCTTAGCCAGATAATTGAATTACTCCTAATCGGGGGCTCAACAAATAGTAAGGGAAGTTTTTTGAAGTGAAACTTTTATAACGAAATGACCTTGACGTAATTCAAGATGCAACATTATTCACTTCTATTGCTAAGGAGCACGATACTTTTTCGCTAGCTATCATTTCTGAAGCGAGACTTAATGACCTTGACGGAATTCAAGATGAAACATGATTTACTTCCGTTGCTAACGAACACTTTATTTTTCTTTGTTCACTGCCGTTACTAAGCAACATATACTTTTTCGCCAGCCATCATTTTCAATCTCACTGTGATGAATATATGTGCTCCGCCAATAAACAAGGAAAAATGACGGCTAGCAAAAAAGTCTTCCGTATGGTTAATTAAGACTAAATAAGTTTCACTTCAACCGCAAACATAATTTTTTTGCATTAAACGAAATTCTAAGAGACAGAATTCAATAAATAATTGAATATTGAAGCTTTTTACTGTAGAAAATTCTCAAAATAACGAAATTTGACTTTCCATGTTCTTCAAGGGATCACTTGAAAATATCAATTTTGGAAATTGAAATCAATTTTCTCAATAATATTTTTAAAAGCCTTAATTATTTCATGTGGCCTAAAACCATTGGCATTACAAAAAAATCTAATACACGAATTCAGGGATGTTCTTGTGGGGTGGTGGAATATTTTTATTAGTTTATCATTTAAGCTTGATTTTGCTAAATTTTTTTAAAATAATTCATGTCGTTATTGTTGAAAATTGTTTTCCACAAACAATAGAATAGTGTTTTGTTGTGACCTTTTGGAATTTGATCTTCCGAAGGGCTGTTTCGACGATTCGACTGCAATGATTACGTATTCGAGGGTGCATTGACCCTCTATCAATTTAAATAAATTTACATATAAGAGGCGCAATAGTAACGGCTACTATACAGTGATTCAGCATCAAATTCGACTGTTAACAAGTCGTCAGTGTGTGTTTTTTTTATGATTGAAAAAAAAAACAACAGACTAGTGAATAAGGGTGCGGCACATATTCAAACTATAAAGTGCACGTGTCTGGACCGCCTAGTTGTTTCAAATTAATAATTGCTGACCTCTCTCTGGTCGTGTCCCGGAACACTCAGAAAAACTCCACTTGAATCTAAATTAGTATAATAAAAAACAATTGTAGAATATATATATATTTTTTTTGATGACTGTACAAGAGAGTAATAGAAGTATTAATGTTGTTATTATGGAAATAATTGGGTTTGTTAATGAGTGATAGAATTGAGAATTGATAAGGGCAAAAACAATTTCAAGATTAATATAACTATTCCACTTACTTAGTTTAATATCAACGAGACGAATAATATTGGGGAGGCTCTAAAAGTCGTAATCTGAAAGTCAAATCAACAACTATACATCAGAAAAGTCTGTCACAGAAACTGCTCTATATTTGGTCATAATCGGCTATATGAAAAAAAAAAATAAATTTATTGAGGATTATTGTAAATGAGTCAAAAAAATGCTCGCTCTATGTTTGATGTGTTGACGATGATAAAGATGATGATGATGATGATGATTTTCATGATGACATATTTCAAACGAATTCACTTCATTTGGTTGATGTCAAACGCACACAGTTCAACATTGAATATAACAAAATGACGCGTACTCTAGTTGTTTACACAAAATGAATAATTATTAATCATTCTATATGAATGGGCAAAATGAAAAACGTTATAGCGATAGAATTTCTATTGAATTTAAATCAAATGAAAATGGGAATTATTCTTGTATTGCTATTAATATAAACAGTTTTTGTTGGTGAAAAAAAAAAATATGTATGTGATCGGTAATAATTCATTTTGTGGACTAATTGCCGAACAATTATTTATTTTCGAAAACTCAAACAATACGTTCGTTATTTGAAACAAGTTCTTGAGGTAATGTTCACGTTAATATAACGTAAATAATTCAAATCGCATTGTTCCTTTAACGTTGTTAAATTGAACAATAGTAAATTGCATCAAATTTATTCATCATTTGCATACAATACAAAACTGTAATTAATATTAAGGTATTATTTGACAAAACATCTAGTAATTATCAATTTTATTAATACTTATTCATTTATAATATATATTAGTCGTTTTCTAATTATAATTATTACAAAGGGCCATAATAATTAGAGTGATGTGTTGAGAACACTTGAAAAAAATATATTTGCTGAGATGAGGTCGTTCAAACAAAGGTCTATTTCTTGTTCATAATTAAAATTAAATCACCTTTCATAATTGAAGAGCTTTCACAAACACTACAAAATTATAACATCATTGACCTGCAAACAACAACGGAAATCTCTATTTTATTATTATACAGGATGTTCTAGTCGTCGAGACAACACAAACAAAATTATGTATGCCGTACGTTTGAAATTTTTTAATCATACAAATTAAAATAATCGAATTAATACTTATACATATATGCAGAAGACTTCTTCGCTAGCCATCATTTTTCTTTGTTTATCGCTGTTGTTAAAGAGCATATGTATCTATCTCTTATAGAGTTAATTGTGAGTAATATTAAAAATGATGGCTAGCAGAAAAGTATTGTGTTCCTCAATACAGACAGGAAACAAAAATGATGGCTAGCGAAAATGTTTCATCTTGAATTCAAATTCATCAGTCTCGCTATAAAAGTTTCACTTCGACAAATGTTGTCACTTAAAAGAATCAATTTCACGGATAAGGTGGTTGTTTCTATTGGGACATTTTGTAATAATAAAACAAAATGGATTGGAGACAATGTTCTAAAAAAAAATTCCAATAAATTTAGATATCTTTTATTTTAAATAATGGAAATTTATTCGATGTTGTATCTTGACGAATGGGAGCTATGGAATTTTTGTAAATAACTCATAAATCAGAAAATCCAGAACATAGAAAAAAATTTATATACCTATTGAGCATTTATATTACTGAATTTATACAGAGTGTTTCAGCGTAGCGGTTCATTAGAAATTAATCAAGTTCTGGCCAAAATAGAAATATGGATATTTGAAATTGGACATGATTAATTATGTTCTGTTCAACTAGAAATATTGTCGGATTTCTTGCGCTTCCGGTCAGACCGGAAATTATTATCTCAAATGAAACACCCTGAATATTTTTGCAATTTTGAGATGAGAATTCTTTCTATTACGTCCATCTATTACGGTTTTTGAGATCAAAATTTTTTTCATAAAATTTTAGCACCTTGTTGACGTTTACTTCTATTTGGAATGAGATAGAAAGTTGAAATCCATTTTAGTTTGTAGTTTAGAGATCCCTTTATCGTTGGTATCTTTCGAAATAAAAATCTTCGCCGGACAATAATTTCTAAATTTATATTTTTCAGCCAGAATTGAAAGTGTGAAAAAATCAAATTTTTCAAAAAGAATGCCCTATTTTTCGTTGCGCAATTAGGGGTAAAATTCGCTAAAAAGTATAATATGTTCTTCGTTTTTGAGTCACTTCCAAAAAACCGAAAATTTTAACTTTCACCCAAGAATGCTATGTTACGGTTGCTATGGATACGAGAAATAATGACCAATGATGGTGAAAATCTTAATATTTCACTCATTATGTCGAGAATACTATGAATGGTTGCTATGGATACCAGAAACGGTTATCTATTATGATAATGATTTTTCACATTTCTATGTTGGTTAGAACTCCATAAATTTCTAATGAACGGTTTCGCTGAGACACTCTGTATATTATAAACATAATTTCATAGCTGACCTGATTGTGAGATGGCGAATAAGTAACGTACATGAAATAAAGCCATCAAATTCGATTTTAATTCTTCATAGAACTATTTATTATTATTAAGTCAAGTTTCTCACCCTTCTCTAACTATCAGTATTAACTCAATATGACAAGATGATTTATGTTGGTCTTTGTTGAAGTCGATATTTCAACAAAACTATAGAAAAATATCGCAAAGTCCAATAGATTAAAGTTATATTTTTCGAATAATAAGGAAACTGTATTGTTATTTAGAACGAAAATCCATGTTTCTCTAGTAAAGACTTTTCTTTAACGATATCCATTCGTGGTGTTTATTTGGCTATTGTATTGGTGGTATAGCTGCCAAAATGGTAGGTAAAGTTGAACATGACTGGTCTTTATTATGATTCTTGTGTGTATAGAAAGAACGACCGAAGATATTTGATTGACAAAGAAAGCCTCCAGTTATAAGGGAGAAACTGTATAAATATTGGCAGAAGATGACTTCAAAGGCATCCGAAAATTGCTATCTATTTTCATATGATTGATACGTGACGTCATGTTGGGATCGATTTTTGATTTTTTCGTTTTTTTCTCGTTCAAATTCAAATTTTTTTATGAATTTAATATCGATTTTTATAGACAATGACTCATCTATCATACGATTCGAGGGTTAAATCAGTCTATGAATATTTCATGCCACCTTCACATAAATTCTATACAATATACATATTTCTTTTAATCATCCCTCGATGATTATATATATATATATTTTTTTTTTGATTAATTCGAATGTGGTCTAAGAGGCGATATCATGCACGACTGGAAAAATATTCAAAGCCGATTATTATAAATAAGTGACCGAAATGTTGACGGACTGAATCAGCATCATTTCTATTCACCCTCCAATAATAACAATTTCAGCCCTAAATTTTGGACACATACTTGATATTCTATAAATGTCTGCACTTAACGACAAAATTAAAGCATCCCCTTTAGAATTGTGTGTACAATTAAGGGCTGATTCAATTACCAATCGAAATCATATATAACAGAAATTGTAACACGTGCTATATATAATATTTAAGAAAACAAACAAATATGGATTAGAAAATAGGTGGGGTAAATATACAGTATAAACGCCATAACCAACCAAAAAATCGAATCTATATATCTCAATCTTGTTGACAGATGTGTTCTAATAATGTTGGGCCGTTTTCAATATTTCAACAGCAGCACGATGTGGTGATATTTTTTTCCTGCTGCTGACGCAATGCAAACCCTACGATGATATATCATGCAGTCTACAACCAAATTTTCCACCATTACATATTATAACCAATTCAATCGTGATGGAAGGTTGAATTTAAGAACCGGTATTAGGAAATATATATTACAAAATGGCAAATCTTTTCTGTTGAAATATACTGAAAAACGATCGATTTCTATCAAAAAAAAATTCGATAAAACGAAATTTTAGGCCTAAAAAAATCTAATTTTTCAATTATTTTTAATTTATCCTCTATTTATAGGTAATTATTGATTGATTAGAGATAAAACACAAAAAAGTCGAATATTTCTTGACTTTTCATCACAATTTATGTCTATTTTATGGGGAAAACTTGATAAAATATATTTTTCATTAAAGAGTCATCTAAGTAGGCCTTGTATGAAACATCTGTCTAATTTACAGACATTTTTGTATTGAAATTTCTGTTACTATAGCAACCCACAAATGTCACATCGAATTTCATAGATCTATCTTTGTTTTAAAATTTGAGTAAATCTCAATTCACAGTGATATTAATTAATACATCATTGTTACCATAGTAACGATAATTCTAACATAAAAAAATCAAGTGATAGTTGACAGTGAATAAAATTCATATGTTTTAAACAAGGCCTACTCTGATTTCTGTCTAATCTAAGCCATATTATATTGATTTTTCTGTATAAAATTGACAAAAATCGTGGAAAAAAGGTAAATTCATTAAAATTCCGTTTAGAGTCCGCTCCAACTAAAGCGTAAATACGCCATAAAATAATTATTTTCGAAAAAAAGAATGGATCATCTGAAAATTGTTTGAGGCTTGGGAGTGATGACGTAACTTTTTTGAAAATGAGTCAAATCGAGGTATTTTCCATCAAATCGAAAAAAAAATGTTCTAGATGAGAAAAATGTCTTGATGTTTTTCAAATGAGGTCAAAAAAAATTGGAAAAATTTGAGTTAGATGAGTGAACTTTATCAATTTTAGGATAAAAAACCGAATAATAATAATAATAATTATTGATATCATTATTATCATTGTAATTATTATTTAATGTTATGTACTCACATTTTTATGAATCATGAGACGATTAATCATAATGATAATAAAACTAATAATTAAACATAAAAATTTATTTATAATAATAATATTGGTAATTTTCACAATAAATAGAATTATTCAATGATATTCAATCTAACTATTCATGTATCATAATAATGAAATCAATTTTTCTACCCTAAAATTGATGAATTTCACCCCTCTAACTCAACTTTTTTTCAAATTTTTTTTTGTTGATCTTATTTGAGAAAATTAAAAAACGATTTTTTCTCAAGACACGTGACATTCTCCTCATCATTTTTCAATAATATTATTTATCGATTTGATGAAAATCAAGTTAACAGATTTTGATTTGACGCAATCACTCCCAAGGCTCAAACAGTCTTGTAAGTCACTTTCCATTTTCTCCAAAAATAAAGATCCAATAGAGTATTGACGCTTAAATTGGAACGGATTGTATAATTAGCGAATCAATTGATTCGAAATATTCAGACTAGTCGTATGGCGGACATCCTGTATATTTTGATTGAATAACAATAATAGAGTACTTATAATTTCCGCATCAACTAACTGAAGAATCAATGATTGTACACGCGACTTGTAAATTGATCTCATTCGATATTATGGACCTCCCCTCAATGAATATTTGTTTGGATGTGGGGCGGCCATTGAATCTCAATAAACATCAAAGCATTGATCACTTACAACAAGACATCAATAATAGCTCTCATCTCTATTATTTCTTCTTGAATAGACTAATAATCACGATTCCTTTAGAATTCTAAATTACCTGATAATTAGTGATTAGAGACTTGTATTGAACAATAATATGGTTGTATATATTAGATCGATTTCGTTTAAAAAGTTACAGCCCTTTTGTAAGTATAATCCTCTCACATAATGGCTGTATTTCATGGCCATTGAGGATCATTGTGACGTATATCTAATGAAGACTGTCGCGCTAGTATGGGATTTTCTGAGCTAAGCATGTTAAGATGTGTGTTCGGTGTACGATAGTCGGATTACCGTTTGAATAAACGATTTGCATTCATGAAACGATACAAGATTTTGCCACTATAGAACAAATATTAGATTTCCGGCATTCACGAAAATAACGATCTAAATATGTCATTTTAGAAAATAACTTGAAACACCCAACTGAATTAAGAAACAACAATACAGAGTGTCCACTGTACGACAATAACTATAATTATCTCGGCAATTCAACCGAGATACTTCGACTAGTTGTGTACGTACAGCGGACAGCCTGTATCGGACGTGTGAAATTTCGAGATAAACGAAAATAAATTCAATATTGTCATTGATGTATTATATCTAAATTTGATAAAATTGCAATTTTTTATTATTGGAATTGTATTGAATTTGTCCATAATTGAGATCGATATGTGGATATAATTTGTACAATATCCATAATGCAGTATGCACACCCTTTGCCGCATCTCCCTTAGGTCCACTATAGGGGGGTTAGCTATAGTTAGTAATAAATTGCAACCCTGCGTTCACTGTCCACCATCATGACAGATTAGTACATCATCAATCATCAACTGCAACATGATAACAACGTTAACCACACTACCATCTAATTGAAATATGTATCCCAACATATTCGGTGTCCTTCAGGATTTGCTCCTTAAAATTCTATTATTAACCATCAAAAAAAACCGAATTTTGTGTGGAAAAAATTGAATACCACCGGGATTTCATATTAACACCCTATAGTACGCTTACGAATTTAGTTTAGGGAATAAATTAACATAAAACTTACATTAGAACAGGAATTCATGAGTACAAAGGGCGGTAATAGTGTAAACGGTAGATTATTAGAAACGGGATTGTACGCAATTATAGAGATGATGATGGTGTTCATTTGTGAGTCATGCTTAACATTTATCCAAGTCCAATTTAGAATGTCACCCTTAAAACTAGCCCATATCGCCCTTTTTAAACTAAATTAATCACAAATAAGAACTATAAGCCACAATGAATATGTGTACTTATCAAGGGATTCGTAATTACCATTTCTGATATCCTAACTGTATTTAAAGGGATTAAAAACGAGTCTCGTATGTATACGGTTGTAATTTGTGTTTTTTTTTTTTTGTTTTCTCAACATACTATGATGGAGAATAATCGTTGGTATTTTTCACAGTTAATTGCACCTTTTTAAATCTGGCTCCACAGCAAACTAAATATCTTGTTCTTCAACAATTTTACAATTAAATTGCTGATAGTTTTATTATTTTATAGAAGAAAAAAAACATCACTTTAAAAAACTTTTTTTTTGGTTCCACAAAAATAACCAATACGATGTGTGTGTGCAGTCATGTCACGTATTAGATTCCACCGCAACCTATCTAGATCTATTTGGTCTATATGATTGTGTGAAAATGTGTGGGTGCAACTGAACAAAAGACAAATTAATACCCTTAGAATCTAGTAGAGGGTGTGTCCTAATACCTACTGATTGCAAATGTCCTAATTAACGCCCCAGGAGATGACACACCCTACTGAAATTGTACATTGGACCCTAGATTTCAGTAATTACTTTTTTACTTGATCTCTATGTTTACACGTACTGTACATTTAACACTTAATGTAGAAAAGTTGTAAATTTAATTGTGTATGTATGGTTTTTTTTTTTTAAAAAATTTTTGGGGGTGAATTTCCGTATATTCACAATTCTCACCTAAATGCAGGTATTTTACTTTTGCACATCCCACCAATGGGACAATACTTATCAACTTATAGCGTACCATTTATCATAATAACAGCCCTTTCTTATCGCGCCCTCTGGTGCGGAATACAGTCGCCATTTGCATAACTTCTAATCTACATACACTTAGTAAGTCTGAAGACGAACTTTTCAAATGCGCTAATTCGCTTTTTTCGTGTCTAAAATTAAATAAAGTGACTGTTGGGCGTTTTGAAAGTAACAAATTTTCTTCTAAGTCCCCCCATAATTATTTTTTTCTCCATAGTAACTCGTTGAAATATTGTAATTATGTTGGATAAATTCGTATTTTTTGTTTTTTTCGTATTTTATCGTGTTCATTCATTCGGCCCAGTTAAAATAAAATACAAAGAGTGAAGGAAAGAAATGTGGTTGTGGAATATAGAAGAATAATGGTAGGTAATCTTTTCGACCGTGAAAATGTGTTTGCGTAAAGGAGCAGTTATTTTACAGTAGATTAAGGCTGTTGCTCACGTTACCACCTAATCTGCTTGATGTTGATGTTCCAATTCAGACAGGTGAGATGGTTAGGCTAACTAGAGAGATGGATGTGTCTTTGACGGTATGGCGACAGGTGGCCAATTAAACCCATTCGCATTATACAGGTAATCGATTAGTTGTCCAAGCTTCAATGAATATTGATGTGATTGATTGTTTCACTTGCTATTCGAGAGATTCGATCATTCGCATAATAGAAAATTGAGAGAGAAATATGGATGATTTGATTTATTCGAATTGTGTGTTTTATATTAGAATTCGAAAGTAATCCAACATTATACATCGATGATCATCTTGATTCACAAGTCTCTATTGTCTCGAATAGAGAGAGAGAGAGAGGGCATTATAAAATGAGAGGAATAATCTTAGGTAGTTGAAATATTGCATATTGCAAGACTAGATGGCGTTGGATTTTGTGTAATCCAATTTTGTTTCCAGTCGCCGTAAATATATCCAGTGCCAGTAACGGGGTTTAAAGTAAATAAATTCGCTGAAATGCTATTAGCATTATAGCAATTGGACTATAAAACATCCACTTTGGATAACATGGTGGCTTTATCGTCGACTCGTTGGCATGTTATAGTCCTCTATGTCTCCGGTTATTTCTTGCACGTTACCATATAATATTATTGTATATATTGAAAAATAGATTTCCAATCATTCATTACAAATATAATGAATAGTTAGAAAAATGCAAAGTCATATGTTGTTGTCAGTGACAGACGATCCACAATCAATTCTTAGCGACTTTGGACTCGACCGACCGAGAAAAACTAATTAAAGAGATTAATTGCGGTCGTCCAGCAGGTCGATATTCTAAATAGTAGAGCGTCGATTGTCGTAATAATGGTTTTATATACAGATAATGCCAACTCAAAATAGAAATCTATCTATATACAAATATATCGATTTGTTTTTGTTTAATTGATATCAACTTATTTATTTCTTGTGGACGCCATTTTGGATGTTCACCTGATTCGATAGCATTTTTTTTTCTCAATTCAACAATGTGCCACACTTGACAGTTTGTCGAGTTTGAGTAAAATAAGGTACTTAAGTTGCTTAATATCATCAAGTTACCTTTAAACAGGTGGTAACCAAGCAACGATCTCTGTTTGTTTAAAAATCAACACTTTTTCGATTAATAATTACATCACAAAACGAAAATCAATTAGAATCGGATTGATTGTCAAACGTTTCCAAGGCTACCTATTAAAATTAAAGGTAACTTGATGATATTGAATATTTTAAGTATCTTATTTTCAAGATATTTTGCACTTAATTTTCATTAATTCAAATTTTGATGAAAATAACTCGATTTGTACACCACTGAAATAAGGGGGTGGAATATTGCACATTTTTCGACCTTCAGTTTCCTTCTTTATCCTTATGGACGCCATTTTGGATGTTTATTGAATCCGATAGCATTTTTTTTTCTCAATTCAACAATGTGCCACATTTGACAGTTTGTCGAGTTTGAGTAAAATAAGGTACTTAAGTTGCTTAATATCATCAAGTTACCTTTAAACAGGTGGTAACCAAGCAACAATCTCTGTTTGTTTAAAAATCAACACTTTTTCGATTAATAATTACATCACAAAACGAAAATCAATTAAAATGAATTGTTTATTAAACGTTTCCAAAGCTACCTATTAAAATTTAAGGTAACTTGATGATTTGAATATTTCAAGTATCTAATTTTCAAGATATTTTGCACTTGATTTTCATTAATTCAAATTTTGATAGAAATATCTCTTGATTTGTACACCACTGGAATAAGGGGGTGGAATATTGGACATTTTTCGACCTTCAATTCCCTTCTTTATCCTTATGGATGCCATTTTGGATATTTATTTAATTCGATAGCATTTTTTTTTCTCAATTCAACAATGTGCCACACTTGACAGTTTGTCGAATTTGAGTAAAATAAGGTACTTAAGTTGCTTAATATCATCAGGTGACCTTTAAACAGGTGGTAACCAAGCAACAATCTCTTTTTGTTCAAAAATCAACATTTTTTCGATTAATAATTACGTCACAAAACGAAAATCAATTAAAATTGGATTGATTGTCAAACGTTTCCAAGGCTACCTATTAAAATTAAAGGTAACTTGATGATATTGAGTATCTTAAGTATCTTATTTCTAAGATATTTCGCACGTAACTTTCATTAATTCAAATGTTAATAAAAATATCTGTCGATTTGGTATAAGGGGACATTTTTCGACCTTCAATTTCTGCATCTAGTCAACTATTTTAGTTACAATAGGAGACCGTTCAATATTTCTATAATACTTTGTGGAATTTGTATAGAGAATCCGTATTAACTGAAAAAATATACATATCGGGAGTAATTTCGAATGTGGCAAATAGGATTTTCACCACAACGGAAATTAAAGAGAAATACACCATGCGATATGCAAATTTCGAATTTAAACGAAAACAAAGAAAGGACAGTTGAAATTGTCATCGTTATCAATGAGGATTTCACTAGAGTGTGAAATAAAAAAGAAAAAAAAACCCTCCAATTTTATAGAGATTGATATAAATTTTTTTCCAAATGACAATTTTACGCTAAATTTAAATTTACTGTTATCATTCGAACATTGAAGGTATTTTATGTGAGTGGAGTTTTTTTTTTTCGATCAATTCGAGAAATTTTATGGCTTTCAATCTTCGATGACGATTTTAATAACATCGACGATTTCTTTGTTCTCTATTGACACTCATCGAAGGTGATTATACAGGATTTTCAGAGACTTTTTCGACTAATCATCCTGTATACAGGAAGTCCCAGAACTGCCTTCCACTAGAAAATATGTGCCAACAGCAAAAAAGATTTCATAAATGTTTCGACTCCACCAATCCCAGAAGCTCAGCCTCAGATTTTTTACTAAATTACTAAAAGTTGCCAGACAACAAATATAATAATTGAAAGTGCTCAATTTTGATTGGTCAAGCTTAGGATGTCTTTTCTCACTTATCGCTTAAGATATATACTCTCCGTTTTCTTTGGGGAGACAGTTTTGGGACATCCTGTATTTTCCAGATCGATTATCTAGTTGAAAGGTGCTCTATTTGTTAGAAAATCCCGCTCATGTTCGACTGTCAAACATAACTGATTAATAAAACAAAATAGCTGGATGTAAATTTGTTTAATACCCTCAAAAAAAAAGCCTTGGATTTTGTTAGTGTTCCACTCTAGCACAATTTCCGATAATCCAACAATTCCAATATTCGTTTTATTCGTATCACTATGCAATATCGATGGAGGTATTGTGAAAAGGGACAAATACTAGAAGTAGTTGGATAGATGTTAAATCGGATTGAAAGTTGAAAACATTGAACCTTGTCTATTTTATACTAGAACAAGACTTGGCACTTCAGTCCAACTAAGTTGAACATTCTCGAAGACCTCCACTATTCCAAACTATTGATATCTATACATATATCTGTATATCAACAAAAATCGAGACAATTCCATTTTCTACTACGGTCAATTGATTGTTAGATATTGTTTTGAGACTTTTCCACTTTACTTTAATCAAACTAAATTTGTACGTGTTTATCTCGAAATTTACAAATATTAGAAAGAAGTGAATTAGATAATGATTTTAATCAAATAAGGTTATTCATATTCGAGCACCAATTCAACTAACCTAGTTGAAATATTATCTTTAGCACGACGATAAAGACTTCCGTGAATATGGCAGATAAGTCAAGTACTTTTGGAAATTTCCGTTTGTCGTACAAAGTATAAATTCGACTTGAAGGGGAAAAATGGAATGATCCACAACGAGATTTGACACTATATCGTAGAAAAGATTACACAAATTTTCTTTATTGCTATTTCTCTATCGATCGAGTAGTCGCTTCCAAATCATAGATATCCTCCTCTTCGGTACTGTATCGATACATCAAAATCAAGGGATCTATTGGTTCTAATTGATTGTCAATTGTTAAAATAGTATAGATGAATAGTCTCCGCATACTTATATATAAGTCATGTTTTATTTGAATCTTCCTCAAATATTGCAGAATATTGAAGAGGAATAGCTACTATAATATCCGGCCCAAATTCTTGTTGCTATGTTGATTTAGATAGAGTTGTAGAGTCAACAATTGTTAAGGACTCTTCGATGGAATATTGACTAGCGATAAAGTAAAGTTACAGCTTTATCAGGCTAGTGCTAACTCAGCCGCGAAATTGAAAATCGACTATGAATCATCTACTTACTTAAAATTTCACACCATATCCAACGACATGTACATTATATATCAATATATACATACATATATTGATATATAATAATAATAATAATAATGATAATAGGGCGGCAATGCAGCAATTTGAGATTACACAACTCTTTTATATTCAGCTAAATTTGTCGACTGACTCTTTCTTCCCCCCATCAGCCATTTTATGTCAAATAAGCGTCTCGTCATCCTGATTTATGTCTCACATCTTGACAGGATCGACTAATTTGTTAACGATTTTTAATATCCTCCCTAGTCGTTTCATTTCTAATCTTTTATCATTGTATTTTCTTCCAAATAAATTTCAATCTCGTCAGTTGAATCACTATTTTTTTCTCCGTCCTTCAATTTCCTCAATCAATTTTGAATATTTAAGGTGAAATTTCAGTAAATCCGCTAGGTATACTTATTTATTTTGTGTTTTGTTTTTTTTTTGTACTTCGACTAATGGAAATCGTGACAACTGAACAATTAGTCGAGACACCCTTATTTTTAGTATAAAATCAACTTAATGACTGTCTGACGTGAAGTCTTTACAGGGATAAAGGAGTGATTGAAAGGAGTCTTTCTCATTATGCTTGATTTCCACTGAATTTACAATTTTTACTAAAATAATAGTGATGTTAGAAGATGAAACATGATCGTATTATATTCTTGATTAATAACGATACAGACTTTAACAAGACACCTCTCTTGTTTTGTTGCTATTTATATATGCCAAAATTCTAACACTAAACCAATTATGAAAATCAACACAAATGATAAATCTTTAATACACAATTGTCCCCCTTCGTTCACTTCAACTAACAATCATCATTATTTACGATGATATCGTGAATCGTAAATTTTCAAGATATTACAAGGGGGAAGCATCCACCATTATCTCTCAACAATGCTGAAGAACAAGTAAACAATTCTTCGAGAGGAACATCGAATTTTTCCCCATTCTCAATTTTCAATATGCTATATTTTAGCAGAAAGGTTTGTTTTCATTAAATATGACAGCTCGATCTAGTTCCATTTGGAAATTTTCCATACATGAACGTATATAAGTGAATTTTCTAGTTTTTCCAGTTCAATAAGTTGTTCCGCTAACGGTAGTAGAATTTGCTTTGTTCCGTCAAAGAAATAACAATTTCTCTTTATTTCATTGAAAAATATGAAATTGATGTTTGCTCTTGGATTAATTTTCATATAAACGTATATGGCAAGTATAATTTGCTTGTAAACATTGAACGAATCTTGAAATTCATCAAGACTTGATTTATGTTAGACTGGAACTTTATATAGTAAAATCGTGTTATTAATATTTTAGCTTGCTTAACATCATTAATTTAGAAATCGTAGTTAGATGAGAGAAGTTGGCAGATTCAAAAAAAACGAAATTCATCTTTTCTATTGTCGATTTTATATCTGTTCTCGAGTAATGTTTTGCAAATTTAAAAATTTTCAGCATCAACTGAATAACGAGAAACTTTTTTAATAAAAATGGCAAGATGATGGTGAAACTTTAAAGTAGGACAGCCAGCTAACGAAAATTGATAAAATTATAAAGTTGCATTAATATTAAAAAATATATATATACAGGGTGATTGATCGAAATCGTCTGTTAGAAATATTAAGAGATCCAGTCATAACTAAATTTTGACAATTCAAACTTGAAATAAGTGATCTAAGCTCTATTCAGTGGAAATATTTTCGGAATTACTGCATTGTATTTGAAAGCAATGAGTTTTGATGGTTTTTTGAAAGCAAGAGGTCATATTTCGGACCTCTGTACATAACTCTTCAGTACCGGAAGCACCAATGAAAAGTTGAAAGGTACCTCTATACATGACGTCAATATCACCTTTTAAACTTGTCATTGGTGCTTATATATAGGTGTCCAAAATGTGACCTCTTTCT
This sequence comes from Stenodera caucasica, assembly GCA_037414795.1. NCBI lineage: Eukaryota > Metazoa > Arthropoda > Insecta > Coleoptera > Meloidae > Stenodera > Stenodera caucasica. The sequence goes on along the minus strand of JAZBGZ010000379.1, from coordinate 10,612 downwards.
TTCAAAAATGAGGTATTCTTTAGAATTACCAATTCGCTTTTTCCATATTTTTGTTTTATTGTTTTTCCGTCATTAATCTAAATGGAAAACAAGGAGTATTCAAACGAGGATATTTCGAACTTATTTCATTTTCATGGCAAAAATCACATTTGCCACGTGTTCAATGACAGATATCCTCATCAAGCACCAATGAGCGAGCGTGAATTTGAGCGAGTCCATTGTTTCCATGGCTTTCTATAGAAAAATCGAATAAGTAATCCTAAAATGAAAAAATCCTTAATAACAGCAAAAATATTGAAGATAGGTATAGGAAATCCTTATACTGATCAATGCAAAATTTTATCTTGCATTAATTTTTGGAAGACAGTATTGGGCATTATATTTGAAAAAAATGAGTTTTGATGGTTTCAGTTTTTGAAAGAAAGAGGTCATCTTTTGGACACTCTGTACATAACTCTTCAGTACCGGAAGCATCAATGAAAAGCTCGAAGGTACCTCTATACATGACGTCAATATCACCTCTTTCGTTCGAAAAATGATGATATTGACGTCATGTATTGAGATACAGGCGGATTATATATAGGTGTCCAAAAATTGACCTGTTTCTCTCGAAAATGAGGTACTGAGTCTATTGTTTCCATGGCTTTCTATAGAAAAATCGAATAAGTAATCCTAAACCTCAGACGAAATGAATAAATCCTCAATAACAGAAAAAATATTGAAGATATGAAGATAGATAGAGAATCCTTAAACTGATCAATGCAAAATTTTATCTTGCATTAATTTCTGGAAGACAGTATTGGGCATTGTATTTGAAAAAAATGAGTTTTGATGGTTTCAGTGAGGTCATATTTCGGACACTCTGCACATAACTCTTGAATACCGGAAGCACCAATGAAAAATTCAAAGGTACCTTCAGACATGACGTCAATATCACCTCTTCCGCTCAAAAAATGGCGGCACTGTCAATCATCAACAATTTACAAAAAAAGCGAAATATCTCAAAAAACGATTAATTTAAGCTATAGAAGAGATCCATAAAAGTCCTACTAAAATGATGAATAAAACTCGAGTATGCCATAAAAAAGTATTCTATTGAAAATAAGAAGGCGACTTCCGGTATAACCGGAATTGCAGTAATCTTGAAAATATTTACACTGAATAGGACTTTTGTCGTTTATCTTGAAATTTGAATTTTCACAGTCAAGTCATGACTGGAACTCCTAATATTACTAATAGACTTTTTCGACTAATCATCCTGTATATAAAACAATCATATATTATTCTAATTGGTATTATCGGTTAATTTAAAGCATGCTCGTTTCTTATGGGGGGAAAACATGTTTACGATGTACGTAATCTAAGTTTCCTGTCGTGTACGTTTGCAATTCTCCTAGTTTTTGTTATTCCAAACATCAAGCTATAATAATATTTCTGCAAACGTTCAAATCAACAACCAATATTTGTGGCTGTTGTTATAATTTCTCAATTATAGCATCGTAGATTTTCTGTTGATTTGTTATTTAATCTTGAAAATTCAATAGTTTTAATTCTAAATAAATATTAGAAGAGTAACAACCAGAAATAAAATAATAATAACGAAAGAGAGAGAAAGATAGATAGAGAGTCCTAAGGGAAAAAAATCAGCGTCCCATCTTTAGATTTCATTCGGGGAAAACTAACAATGAGAAATGGGTCTGATTAGGTTTGTTTGGTTGTCGGACGTGTCGTAGATCTAGGTCCGCTTTCCAGTCTACTGCTTCTGTCAAGTTACAAATTCAATTTGAAGAAGTGTGAGTAACTTACATAACACTATTCCATCTACCAACTTCCAATATTCGTTTAGTATAATTCGAAATCGAAAGGTGGCTACTTATTGAAATTCGAATTTGAATACTAAATTTATTATTATTTCCAAACAAAAAATAAAACGACAATATTGTTGAAGTTAATTGAATAAAATAAAATTGAGAATTTAATCGCCTTAGAAGTTGTAACTATAAATTAGATCAGAGGTTGAAGGAATCTCATTAGCGCTTAATTAATTTAGTTCAGCTAATAAGTTCTCTACAACTGTCAAGCTCATTGTTAGTCGATAATCCACTTTGAATATTCAACTTGTCGTATCTCTTGTTCTAATAAACAAAAGCAATAATTTATTGGATTACATCTCTATTTTTATTATTTATTGCTCGATTATAACTGACCTGTAAACGAACTGTTAGTACTTCAAATTGAATTCACAATAGGGGAGTTTGAATCGATTATTCAACTAGAAAATTGGTATGAATTATAAATAAAAAAAGACCTTACGACTTCAGTATTAATTGCAGTTATTGTGAGTAAGCCAACTTAAGCCCTTAAGAGAGTCACCAAGGTACAATTTGTGTGTAATTGAAAACAATGACAATTTCAGCTCGCTTATAAAGTCTTCGGCCGAATAAACAGGAAACTACTTTAATATAATAATAAAACTTGTGGGTACTGACCCGACGCCATTTTAATTAACAATATGAATATAGATAGCCCTTTATGTCGGATATTTTTCCAAATAGTTGAGCATATTTTTTCTTCTCTTTTTTTAGTCCAATTCAATTACATCGACTATAAAATATTCATCAAGATATATAAATCAAAATGGGCGAAGTTTCCTGTTTTTTAAAATATTCTCTGTTTGGTGAGATGCTCGAATAGGTCCGTTGTTGTGGTGAATAAGCAAGGATAACGTCATGGTTCTGTTCACTGTCACTTTAGGCATCCCAACGACAACTGTCACTGACAGACTTGTATTAAAACAATGTTGTTGTTGTTGTTGGAACGTTTTTCTAGACAAATGGAAAAAGGATCCGACAAAAACAGAACTGAACATTGAAGATTTTCCACCATAACGACAACAACTTTCCAGTTAACTAAATACAATTTAATTGTTACAATGTTGGAGTGCTTTTCTTGTCGGCGAATTTTCACTTGATCATCAATCATAATTTCGTCGAATAGTAGAAATTTTGTTATTTGTGAAGCTAGCACGAAAAATGACTAATTCAGCAATTCACAAATTGTGGACTGCGAGAAAAACAAATTTGGCGCCTTGCGAGTGAAGTTTATAGTGGCGCGGTGAACGGAAGTCGAGAAAGGCGCGCGCATCGCGCGATGAAAGTGGCACCTGGTGGCCAAACCGTCAAAGAGAGTTTGTATATTTCAAATACCGACTAAGTTCACGATTATGTCGCCAACAAATTAAAAATATTGCTGAAAATACCGGTTGCCGGTCGGAAAATGTTTGGGAAAATGCTAAACTTCCTCCTACTGCGAATGGATATTTTCTGTTATCGCTACTATTTCACGAAATTAGTCTATCTGTGGGAAAGTTTTTGCGGTGATCTCTGTTGCTGATTAAAATAAATTAATGCCTACGGATTACACTTTTAAAACACTTATTAAACTCGTCGCAAGTTATCGGCGTTGTCGTCCACGTTATTTTTACGAATTTGTCTTCATTCATATAAAAGCCCGTTTTTAAATTGAATCTTAAAACTTTTGCATTATCAAGATTTATATCGTTGTGCTACCACCGTTAACTGGGGGCTACTTTTATTCGAGAAAAGTACCTACATTTATATGAGTTGAGGGGAAATTTTCAGTTATTCACACAAATATTGATCCTTTTACAAGTATAAAAAAAAAATTACATTTTATTTGGAAAAGCTTCATTAATTTAACAAATATATTTATACAAGATTTTTATTCAAATACATTTGTATAGGGTGTTTTTTATTCAAACATTTTTAGGTCAAATTATATTAAAGCAAAATCTACTATATTTTCTCCCTATTATACGAAACAAGGGCTCAATATTATTATAGAATAAAGCATGGTGGTTATGCTGAGTCCGCTACTACTCTGTTCTAATTATTCTCCACCTTCTGAGTTTTGCAACATAAGCTCTGATATTTCTCATTAAAAGTTGGTTTCACATTTCGCAATATGTATGACGTATTCACAATCTCATATCATAATCTACATATGCATAAATATATAGAACTATACAGTGTGTTCCAGCTGAAGTCTAAATTACCCATAAAGCCCTAATTTCTGAAAAAACAACCATTTGAAGATTATTCGAGATATTAAAGTAACAACAAGATCAATCTTTTCAATTTTCATCGAATCAAGAGAAGATGTTATTGACAAAGAATGAGGAAGATGACATGTGTATGTCAACTGAATTTCTTCATTTGTGGTCCAATAATGAATATTAAGTAATTTTTTTCTTGAATAATAATATATAATGTCACTAAATCATGAAGTATGATTATTTAATCAATTATTCTACTCTAACATTGACGAATTCACCTCCCTAGCTCAAATCTCATTAATTTTTGAAGTGAAACTTCTATAGCGAGCTAGTAAATCTGAATGACCTTGACGGAATTCAAGTTGCTGAGGAACACGATACTTTTTCGCTAGCCATTATTTTTAATTTCACAATTAACTTTGTATGAGATGAATACATGCGTTCCTTAGAAACGGCAATAAACAATGAAAAATGATGACTAGCGAAAAAGTCTTTCACATTTAGAAGTATTAATTTAATTATTTTAATTGAATGGTTAATTGAGACTAAAGAAGTTTCACTTCAACCGTGTGCTCATATGAGTGAGGTACTCTTAATTTTTGTTTTGAGCACATGAAAAAAATTAAGGAAAGATTTTTTGTCAACATACGCATTTTTTTCCAAAATAGTCTAATGGTTCTTTTTATATCCTGAACAATCTTTAAGACCTCTATTAAAAGACCTTGTGAACCGTTTGTCATTTTTTTCTAAAATAAGGCTTTTATGGGAAATTGAAATTTGAGCTGGAACGGACTGTATATGTGTAGTACATATGCCAAAATTTCGTTTGTCTTTATGACTCAGGTTACAGAGCTGCAATTATCGTTTATAACTTGGAGCTAATTTTGCACTTATGTTACAAAACTAACTAGTCCTTGGTTAGTTGACAAATTATTTTATTGTTACAATTGTGAGAAATACTGGACTATTGTGATCAATAAATTTATTTAAATGTAGGTATAATAAAAATACGAAAAGCTTTAAATTATCAAAGTTATATAAAATATGTACTACTCAACTAAGTGTATGTGTTCATTTAAACGGAGTGTAAAATATGTTTTATTTAGAGAAAATTAGAGCACGAAGAAGGCCTGCTAGAAACTGATAAACTAACGAGAATTGCACCAAAAAAAAAATCCAATCTTTTATTGCACGAACTTATTATTTCGATAACGTCTTAGAAATGTTGGAAATACCAAAAATAAGTACCGATATTTCATTAAGATAATGAAATATCATTAAAATATCACGATTAATATGTCGTCTTTTATCCATTTACTGTCAGATAGTTTCGCAACTATTTTCCAGTAGAATGTCTTTGTAATTTATTAACGTAGAATATGAAAATTATGGTTTTTTTGGTAAACTTAACAATTTCGTTTTAAATTCATCGAGTTGATTCCCACTTTCATCATCTCTTCAAACTTTCAATAGTTGTTGACATGCGATCAATCTATTTATGCAATAATCCGTTTTCAATATGTATCTCTT
>JAZBGZ010000378.1:34896-49367 GCA_037414795.1 Stenodera caucasica | reverse complement strand
ATTATTATATAAATATATCTATATATCTATATACATATACATATAAATCTATATACCGTATGTTTTTTTACGAGGGTAAATTTTTTGAGAAAAGGCCTTTACCATTGAAATTTTGAGATGCAACTTTCAAAATGTTTAATGAGGGTATTCAGAGATGTTTTGAGACTTAAAAGTGATTGCGTAACTATTTTGGAAATTGGTCAAATTGACGTCATCTTTTTCAATTGAAGTCAAAAAATAAAAAATCTTACTCAAGAACAATGAGAATGTTCTCATGCGTACGTTAACCAAAAATTAGCTCTTAATTTTTTCAAATGAAGTCGAAAAAAAAATCAGAAACACTTGAATTAAAGAGATGAAATAACAAAAAAATTATTTGACTCATCATAATCAAACAGAAATAGTCAGCTCAGATGACACCTTATTCCGAAGGTCATTGGAAATGTTTGCAATTAGATCAAAAAATGACACAATTATTCAGTTGTGGCAATCATCAAGATGCACTCAAAGCACATTATTGTCTTGATTGAAATTTTGCAGGAAAGACTGAAATTCTTCGATTATGATCGAAAAATGTATCTTTTTTAGAATTTGTCACCTGAAAAATTGAAATTACCATCGATATTAAAAAGTCTACGTAAATTGTTTTCTTAGAATTTTACTATTAAAAGAATACTTTGTTATGAATACTCTTATCAGCCCCATTCATCATTATTAGTAAACAATGTAGAAAAATCATGTTGAGTGTTTTAAAAACAAAAAATCGTCATGCAGTTTTTCTCAAACGATAGAGTACATCGCAAAGATGGTTTATGGCCTAATTACGATCTTTCAAGTTGGTAGACTACCGAGTAATTAATCAAAATAAATAAAATGGCTAATACGCTAATAAGTCGACAGGTGGCGCTGCGATGTCACAAGCGAGTGTTTGTAGAAACAAAACAATATCTCAAAATAACAGCGGATGGATTTTAATAAAATATTTCAAATTTTTATACTCGAAAAAAAAAGGGTACAAACAGAGCAAAGCCGGGTTAATCAGCTAGTATATATATATAATTATTATTATATAAGGAGATCCTATTTATTTATTTTTTATAAATGAAGCTGTTTACCGAAATTTTTTCCGTTTCTTTATATCCATGATCAATATCTATAATATAATATAGATACATAATATGTATAAACCTATTAAATTATAGATAGAATAGAGATGTATGTATAAATTAACAACACAATTATTGAGTTGTTTTAAAAAAAACTTTATTGAAGAGTAAAAATACATAAACACAGTTCTAACTTCAGAATTATACTGACTATATTTGAGAATTTCCTTCTTTTATATTATTTAGTTATTTATTTAGTTTATCTAGGGACAAGGGTTAGTAGTTATATTATAACTTATATATAGTATATATATATATAAAAAAAAAATTATAATGGATACAAGGTTTTAATGAACCATTTATGGGCAGATAGTGACGTCATAAATAACAAAACAAACAGCCAGGTCCGTACTCAGGTCGCTCTGAGCCGCTAAAAAACTTTGCATATCAGATCTACAATGGGAGAAATATGAAATCGCTTAATACCTTCTAATAAAAATTAAAATTCATTTATTCTATTAAGATTATGAATTGAATTTTCCACAATTTCCTGAATTTATGTCGAAATTTACATTGTTGCAAAACATTTCGCATTCAGCTAGAAAAGTGGAATATTAACTTTAATGAAATAATCATAACAATTAATTACAATCAGTTCTCAACGTTAGTCATGACTCATAAAGTAGGACCAGTCATGGAGTTATTGATATCAGTCAGTGAAGATTAATTATTCGATAGTGTGAATGGTAATAAACGTTATACTTCACATGATGAATAGTTACGAGGTGTAGTGATTAGAAATAAATCACATTAGTGAAGTGGAGTAAGTCTGTAAACAAAATTGTAACAGCTTATTACTCGAAACCAACGATAAAATAAAATGGAAAATCACATATACAGTATGGAACAAAAGTAACGGTTCTATTCAATAACTTTGTTGGAATCAAGATTCTGAAAAAAAACTCATAAAGGACTATGGCGTTTTTAATCAATTGACGTTATACTGTATTATTTTCATCTTTTTACGTCAATTGTTTTTTGAAGTGATGACGTCATCAATATTTTTTTTAATAACCTCTATTTTTTATTATTGATTTTGATAGCATTCTTTTAAATTCTGTTTTTAACGGAATAAAATTTTTGGTATGTTACATTTGATAAAAATTGAGAGAAGTGTCTTAAAAGTCTTCAAATTTGCGAAATGAATATAGTTATCGTACAAAACATAAACCTTTATCTATAATAGCTGTCAGAAGTCAACAATGAAATAAATGTTATTTCTTTATTTCGATCAAACATTCACTTTTAGTAAACTCTTTTATTGATAGAAATAGCATAATTGACCAAAAAACAGAATTGGAGTATTAAGGATGATTGGTTATGGCGGCAGAGATCTAATCAACAAGTGTGTCAACTTTTTAGAGAAAAGTACCCGATTCACCCCATAAGTCAATCAACTGTTTATAGAATTTAAAAAAATTCAGAGAACATGGCGTTGTGAAGAATCTTCCAAAAAGTGACATAAAATGAAGATGCACAACTTAATGTGTTTCTAGATGATGAAAGCCACATTTCCATTTTGAGACTTCAAAAAGTTCAAAAATTTTATTCATATAATCCTGAATTAGTGTAGGAACTAGCAGAAGATGACTTCAATCGGAGACAAGAGCTCTGTGAGCAGATGATGGAGATTTGTGTTCGCGATCCGATGTTCTTTCAGTGTGTTTTATTTTCGGATGAAGCAACATTCTGCTTAAACGAAACGGTCAATAGACAAAATTGAAGATAATAGTCTGCATTATCCATTAAACTCGAAAAGCAGGATATATAAAAATCCACCCAATAACTAAGAAGATCTCAAACAAAAAATTTGACATGAGATTAGATTAATATCACCTCAAACTCTTCAAAATGTAAGAAATGAATTTTATAATCGTCTTGAATATTGTCAGAGTGTACAGAGTTGTCACTTTGAACATCTTGTGTGATGAAAACTGCTATTTATGTGCTAATTTTTGTAATTGATGTTAGACTTTTTCAACGATATTTTGTACAGTAACTACATTCATTTTGCAAGTTTAAAATTCTTTAAATATTTGAACTTTGAGACACTTTTTATCAATTCTTTTCAAATGTAACATATCAAAAATTTCACACCATTGAAAACAGAATAAAAATTATCACCAGAATCAATAATAAAAAATAGAAGTTATTATACAAAAAAATATTGATGACGTCATCACTTCAAAAAAAAAAAAGATGTAAGAGATAAAAATGGTACAGTATAACGTCATTTTATTTATATCACTATACCCCTTGACGATTTTATTCCAGAATTTTGAATTTAACAAAGTTACCGAATTTATCCGTTACTTTTGTTCCACAATGTAAATTTTGAAGCGTTAAAAAAGCATTTTGTAGCTGATTCGTTGAATAATTCTGACCTCACCTCTTCACAATAGACTTCAAAACCATTTAAACGTAAATGTATGTTCTTGCTCCATTTTCGGGGAAAGTGTTGAGTACAATTTTTACCCGACTACGATAGGAAATAAGACTAATTCTGTAGTAATAGCTTATCAACATATAATTTCTTTGTTTATAGAGAAAACAATCTATATTTGTTTCTCAAACTACATAAGATCAGACAATAAAATTCTAAATGGTAAAGATCATATTAGGCACGTTAAAAGTAAATAAAAGTAAAATAGTGGTTTGTAACGAAATGCGCCCGCTAGATCTACAGGCTAGCCCAAAAGTATTGAACCAAGCAAATATCTCGAACACTTTTCGTCGTATATACATGAAATTTGGTATGTATATAAGACACACCTATGTGATTTTTTTCAACTTTTTTTTGTCTATATTTCTCGGCATGCAAAAGCCAACTTATCTTTTTTCCAATGACGACCCTCTAATTTTTACCGTCAATCTGATAGTTTATTTTATTCTCTATGCAATTCCAGGAAAAACAAAAAGAGGCAAAACACATGTTCCAGAGGCGCTCATGTTACAAATTACGGTGACATTTTTTTCTCTCTTACACTTTTCTGTCCCTTAGGAGCAGGGCCATCTTTAGGCACGGGCTTGCTGGGCTAGTGCCCAGGGTCCCGCGATCCTAGGGACCCCCGAGCCGAGGCCTTTGCCTTTGCTAACATAATTTACTTACAAGGAATGACCAATATAAAATAAAAATTGCGGGAATTATTGGACTGTTGTATCAAAGAAGTGTTATTTGTTTTGAGATCAGCTACATTGTTTACTATTAGGAATGAATGGAGCTGATAATGATCTCATTACATTATTTTTTTCAATGGTGGAGCTCTAAGAAAACAATCAATTGCCTTACAATTAGAATGATTTATACATTGATTGTTATTTTATTTTGAGTTAGTATGTTATGTTACAAGTCGGTGTTAGAAATTCTTCGAACAAAAACGAAGTTTCTTGTAAATGAATAAAACACAATTTAATTATTTATGATTGGCTTGTTTGATTTATTGATAACCTATCCAATAATAAAAATTAACATACATAAAGAATTAAAAATCCATTAATTCTTATTAGTAAATCCATAGGTAGTATATTTCAACAAATATATACTTTTTTTGATTATTTTCTGATTATTTTAATAAAAGGGCAACATATATCTTTGAATGCCCTGGGTCCCCACTTGCCTAAAGGCGGCCCTGCTTAGGAGCTAAGATTTTTTCTGACTCCTCGACAGTGGAAATACCAGTCATATTTTTTGGCTCAAATTTGTTAATATTTCGTCATTACTGTTTTCAAATTCTCATAAAAGTGGCTCACTTCAACCTTATTGATAACTGTTTTTGTATTTATACTTGTCGTTTTTAGTTTTTTAATACTAAGATTAGGATTTCGGCATGCAAAGCCCAGCATCCAATGCTTGACAATAGTTTTGTTGACTGCTTTAAATCTTTCTACCACACCGAACATTTCAGCCATTTCGTAAAGCCACTTTCCGAAACTGAGCTCCAGTGAAAGCTTTGATATCTTATGAAGATAATCAGCTAGAATCTTTCCTTACTCCTCAGTGAATACCGACTTTTTTCCCATTTTGAGGAGATGATTATAGAAATTATCATTATTTTCTATGGTATTTTCCAAAGTCTGTACTATCCAAGAAGTCTTCGATGTTGTACGCTCTCTATTTCGTGGCATCTATGAGGATAAAATTGTTGAGTATTCTTCGAAAATACACTGAGACAGCGACAGACATATGGGGTAATGTGCAATGTGGGTGATAAGGGTCTGTAGGCTCTCTTCTATAAAGACCTGTGTATTTCCTATCTTATGCATTATACTCGTTTCAATTTAAAAAAAATCTAACTTTCTTATGGAAAATTCAAAATGGCTTAAAATAAAAAAATAAAATAAATAATTTGGGAAAATATCGATTGATACTATTTGTTCAATACATATATTGGTTACGTTACTGATCAAGGAAGATTAATACGCAAATTTAAATTACAACAATTATCTATTTGAGTTACCCAAATAAGTACATGAGAATTCTCGCCGAATTAAAAATTATAAACAGAATACAATTGATTTTTCAAACATCTATCAAGATGAAGAACTGAAACAAATTTATAATAGTATGTAGGCTTTTATGGCGGTTATTTTCCATTGAATTAGTTTCTTGGGGGTTATGCCGTGTAAGTTTTACTTGACATTTCGCTGATTATACTCAGAAGTCCATCTAAGACTCAGCTTCTGAGAAAGGCGAAACGTCAAGTGAACTTCAATACACACGGCATAACCTGAAAGAAATTATTTCAATAAAACGAGCTTGTTATGGTTGGAAACTGAGTATCGATGTATACTTATAAATAAATAAATTATGAACCAAGAGTTCATAATAATCAATACTGATTGTGATTGAACTCTTGGTTCATAATTCATAAATTAATAATATAATTCCACTAGTATGTAAAGTTGAGTTAATTTCTAAGTGATATACATTCAATTCACAACAATAAGTGATGATTAATTTTAACATAATTTTGAAAAAAGATTCTAAAGATGAACTCAGACGCTCTAACCATTCTATTATCCAGACTTCCGACTCTAGATTGCGAATTCGCCTTTTTTTTATCAAAATTCATCTTTGGAATTTTTTTTGAACTTGATAATTTGGTGAAACAGTCACCATTTGAATATTTAATCTATAATTCTAACAATATAACAACATTGATAATAATGATACGATAAATTTTCGAAATCTCAAATTTTCTATCTCTTGTTATTAGTAGGTGTTTTTTTTGTGATTATTCTCGTTAACTCTCATTATTAGATGTGTTCGTTGTTAAGTTATGCAGTGCTGTCACAAGAAGTACAATAATAAGAATTGATAAATATAGCTCCAGATAAAAATATTTCTTGAAAGTGATTTTATTGTTGCCGTAAACCGACAAATACCGAACCAACTGAATAGAGACCTCTCACCATCTGCAAAAAACGATCTCCATCATTTCTCTTTGAATTGTAGGTATCACAATTAGATTGCTATATTTTCCTGTTTTATCAGAATAATTCAACAGTTTCTAGAGCATTGTGGTACTAGTTTGGGAGAATTTTAGAAAATATGGCAATCCTGAATATAAAAAAAAAATTAAATTGGAACTTACAGCCACTCCTAGAAGATAATTGATGGAATAGTTCTCTGAGAAACTGATTTTGATGGTTTGTGTCGCAAAAATCAATGCCAATAAATAATTCCTACGGTTGAATCTGTTGTAATTGTACCAGTCTTGCTCTTCTAGCTCTTCTGCTATATTTCCAGTCTGTGAACGAAGAATAGTAAATTATTTTGAATATTTTTTACATACAAAAAACCAGTATCTTCAATCTTAATTACATTGCTCAGTTATCAATAAATCTCATAAGTGCGACTTGAAAAATTATGGAATAATTAGCTCCAATTCATTGATTGCTGAGTAATTTAAGAGAAACTTTGAATATGAACAAGTTTATTTGATAGTGAATGTGACAGAATGTTATTTATATTGAAATAGAATTGAATCAAGTGTACGTGTCGCTCAAATTAAATGAGATATTTTCTCATAATCACTTACAATTGTTTCAATCGATTGTCCAGCCATTATTATGCCACAGAACATGATACCAGCTAGTAATGTTACGAATCCCATACGAATATAATCTACAGATTCGAGAGAACCCTAAAATAATTTCGATTGATGTACATTAGATTTGAGTACTTTATTTAAACTTACTTGTAGCAAAAGAAGCGTAATACCCAAAGCACATTGGAACCCACTCAATGAGAAGTAAGCAACCAAATTAGATATTTCGGAAATTTTCCTTTTGCCGCCTCTAAAATTAGAATAAATTATTCGAAAATATTAACATTGATGAAATAATGTTCTACATCAAGAGTTCTTGATATCGCTTGGCACAAAAAATAGTTCGACGATGCACTTCATTTTGATAATAGGAATCATTGATAACATCTTCAATTAATGGGGTAATTTTGCTGATTTGTAACGTATATTCACGGATCAGCATCACCTGATACTTTATATGTTGTGTATAATAAATGACTTGTAAACCATGCGGTAAGCCGCCTGTTAAAATTATAAGAACAGCAAGAACTTTATAAAATCGAATAAGCCATAACGAATGTGATGGAAAATGATCAGTAATCAGTTTAACAGGTAAAAATAAATAATAATCACGTGGATTATCAAGAAAAAAAAGAGCACCCGCTATATATCCTGCAATTAAGAAGCAAATTGTTAAAATCCGAATTATTCTCATTTCTTTCTTAATATTCAGTTTAATATTATCATCTATTCCAGATTTTTCTATTGACCATAAACGAATTTCTTGTTGTAGATTTTCAATCATTTTCGGCTTCATCAATAGAACTAATAGTCCAACTAATGGCTGAAAATTAAATATTCCTTGAATTAAATCTTTTTTATTAACAGTGATGACCAATTCGTGAATTATTCTTCGAAGTTTATTATTATTAAACTAATTTTGATGATTTTCGGTGGATGATTAAATGAGCTTATGCAGGACTATTCAATTTTTTGTTCTCTGATCTATACACAAAAAAAAGAATTTTACTTCAACCCTATCATAAATATTTTAGAGCTATTTGATTTGTGTTTCACTCATATATTAATTATGTCAAGTTATATTATAAATATTGAGAGATTTTGATGGAATGATTCATTATTTCAATGAATTGTGTTTTATTCAATGAGCTCAAAAATACGTTGTTTCAAAGGGAGGAAGCTCGCGACAATTCATGAATCACTTTCTACAATCCATCACTTTAATTTATATTAGAGCTAAGGAATATATATTTTTTTGTTACGTGTGAATTCGATCAACCATCACTGTTAATTCAAACAAAATATAATACATAAAAATATGTGAAGAATAATGCCGAATATTGAACAAAATCTTTTGCGGTCAATTCATAAATGAAAAAATGAATTTGTATCAATTGCAATGCTATACAAATGAATAATTGTAAATATAAAACTATTCTTGCACGTTTCGATTGATATATTGTTGAACTTATAAATTTGATTATTCTCAATTCATCAACTTCCATTTCTTCCTTGGGATTGAAATCCATATTGGTGATTGGGATGTCTTCACTGTAACTTCAAATTGAATGTTCGAGGCACTACTGAATCGTTCCCTATGAAACAAGTCCCCACATCCACTAATAATATCGTCAGCACTTCAATAATTATTCGGAAAAAATTCTGTTACTAATGAGCTAGAATATAAGTAAATCGTAATAAACGTCTAACAACCAATAAACGAAATTGATTCGTATATTTTTTCTTCGTAACAAACAATTAAATTAATTACTCCAATTCCATCAACAATTATATATTTCTCCTCATCCATGACGTGACTCTTAGATATCACCATTAAACCAAGGACATTTCGAAATATCTGTTTGTATTGTAAAAATAATCGATGTTACCGATTGATTGATTATAAATAAAATTTTTTATTTTTGAATTAGAAAGGATTGAATATTAGTAGAAAGAGAGAGAGAGAGAGAGAGAGAAATAGAACAGCCAGGTAAAGATCCAAACTCAGCCACAATAGGGAATGTTATTGCAAAGATATTCAACATCTGAATTTTCCTAATTTTTATGATACCCTGAGAATTCGGATTTCTCGATTTTAAAATATCAAGACTTTAGCCTTTATATTTGTATATGCCGAATAGATTGAGAATTATGCTAAATAAATCAGTGGTTTGCATGTGGTACTTTAGATAGTACTTCACAAATACAGCTGATCAGTAGGTATCACCGGATCAGTCGTAGAACGATATATTATCAGAAAAATTGAAAGTAGTTTCTATAATTCGATTATTTATGGGGTTTATATCTTTTTATAATTTATAATCATTCTTTCCTGAACAACTTCTACGATCTTTTATTAGTAGAGTACCATTCCAAGTACTACGTACAGTAAGGATCAGATTGTGCTAAAGTAAGATTTTCAAGTCAAATCATTTTATAATTAAATTGAACAGTACAATTTGTTTATCGAATCCATCAATAATAGTGTTTGATAATTTACAACTAACACCAAACGTGCGGACCTTTTTTCGAAAGCAGGTAGTTTTTAGTTCAGCCAAATTTTGAAAATAATTACAAGCTAGTAATAATCTTGTCTTTATTCAACTTGAATATTTATTTTAAAATTTGTCAACGTTCGGCCAAACTAAAAACTACCGCTTATACAGAAAAATGTCCATCCTTCTGGCAGTTGTAAATCATGGATTATTATTGTTGGTAAATTTATAAGACAAACTCCATTGTTCAATAATAATGAATCATAAAATAGTATGGCTTCTTCATTAAAGTTTGAACTGACCTATACAACTACAGTAGTTACTTTTATATCTCAATTAAAATTGATCGAAACGTATCAATTGGAGAATCCTCCAGAAGGGCATGAAAAGAATCATTTTTGTTTGGTTTGGATATTGTTTCATAATTTTCCAATTGTCGAAAAAAATATTCAAAAAGAAAGTTTTACTGTCTTATTCTTAATTAATCGTTCTTATTATTATAAATAAAAAATATTATTCGTAGTATTAATTTATGAAATACGAACTATTAATTGACGAGCAGTTGAAAGTAAAGACAATAACACAACTTTTTATTTAATTTCGGTTTATTTTCTTGAAACAAAGACGTACTTGAATTTGAGCCGATTATGGCCACATTCGAACCAACAAAATATAAATCTGTCTATGTACTTATATCTTTGAGACTTACCTGAAATTTCATCAACAAAAATTATTCTTATTTGTTTAAATAAACAGAATATTATTTGCAAGTACGAGAGAAACGTACGATCTAAAATTAAAAAATAACTAGAAATTGAAGTAAATATCTTATAATTCTTTTTATAGCTGAAAGGTGGTTCCATCTTTGAGTTCTCGAATAACCATCTGAGCTCTTGACCAACATCAAAAAAACTTAATATCTTATTTTACTTCTAAATCACAGAACTATATACTTAACAATAATCTTTACATTTGATTGTTAATTTGTGTAATTGTATTTGAAAGTGGCTTCCATTTTATTTAACATCTTAATCATCTTACAAATTAGTTATTGACACGATGGAATCGGAAAGATTTCATGATTTCTAATTGACTCTTGTACATATTAGATCTACATGCACAAAGTTAATTTGTTATTTTCAATTAACAGAACATTTATTTTTTATCAGAATCATTGATAAAGGAACAATATAAAGACGAAAGAGACATACTATTCCTAATATTAAATTCTCCATTTTCTATTTTCTTCAAATTGGGGTGTATATTTAATTTTTTCAAATGCTATTAGTTAATCATAAACTCTTACTCTTTCCTACTGTCATAAATCACTCACTCAGGCTAAATTTTTCGCAATTTAGTGTAGATAAAGTTGCCCAACTTATAAATTTTCAATTTAGATTTACCGAAAAAGTATAATGATTATCAAAGAATCAGATAGTAAGAAGCATGCGTATCTTGATGTTCTATAAGTGGTATAAATTTCATCAAAAAAAAATTAATATTTACTAGGCAAAAAGTGTATAATACGATTTAGACATTGTTATCGATTTTCCGATTAATAATCAAAATTTCAAAATTTCAGATAGTAGCGGTGAGTGATCTCCATCGATCTAGATATCGATCGTTTCTTCAACTGCAAAAAAAAGTACCAAAAAGTGTGTACCCGTTCCCCTATAGTGCCCTATACTTTAACATTGGCGACTATTTCACTCCACTCTGGGACACGCAAATTGATTTCCACCATCACTGTTAATTTAAACAAAACATAATATATATAAATATGTGAAGAATAATGCCGAATATTGAACAAAATCTTTTGCTTCTTTAAATGGAAAAATAAGTTCGTATCAGTTGCAATGCTATACAAATGAATAATCGTGAATATAAAACTATTCTTGCACGTTCCGATTGATATATTGTTGAACTTATAAATTTGATTATTCTCAATTCATCAACTTCCATTTCTTCCTTGGGATTGAAATCCATATTGGTGATTGGGATGTCTTCACTGTCACTTCAAATTGAATGTTTGAGGCACTACTGAATTGTTCCCTATGAAACGAGTCCCCACATCCACTAATAATATCGTCAGCACTCCAATAAATATCCGGGAAAAATTCTGTGACTAATGAACTGAAATATGAGTAAATCGTAATAATCGTCTAACAACCAATGAACGAAATTGATTCGTATATTTTTCCTTCGTAACAAACAATTGAATTAATTACTCCAATTCCATCAACAATTATATATTTCAGATATCACCATTAAAGCAAGGACATTTCGAAATATCTGTTTGTATTGTAAAAATAATCGATGTTACCGATTGATTGATTATACATATATAAACTGTCCCGGATCATTATGTATATGTATGTATACGAGGTCCTTTGAGAAGTGACTTAAAAGACTTATTTTGGCTCCATAAATTTGTAGTAACTTTTTTCACTATCATATCTGTAACACCTTGTATGTGTTCCATGGATAATCCATAACTTTAGTTGTAATTATCTCGAAAACAGTGAAGTCTACCGAAATAATTAAAAATTGAATGAAATTTTGAAAATAATCAGTGGCGTAATATTTTTCGTAAACAAAATGTTTGGTTTTATTCACTGGTACGGCACTGGTCAGTTGTTGTTTTTGATTTGGCGTAACCATCAAAAGATAGGCCAGAAAAAATTAGATATATTAGATAAAGTGTACGAGAAAAATATTTTTTCAATTGTGAGCCATAGCTAAATTCAAATATTTACAGAAGTACTTTAACATCCTGTATCTCAATCAATAGGCGTCTAGCAAATCAAATTGCGAAATCACTAATTGTCCTGATAATTGAAATTATATCATTTATACTTGGCGATCGGTCATGAGTTTTCTTAGGAGGTAAAACTATTAGTTCCTCCTCTTCCAGAACCGTAGAGGCCCCTTCGATGTTGTTCAAGCAAACTTTTGACAAAAATCTATCTATTGCTTTAATAAAAAAGCAACTAAATGCCTTATGACGATTCTTCTATGAAGCCTATAAAATTTAATAATTACATTTTTAAACAATAGATTTTTATTTCACTTTCAGCTAACGGTATTGACAAAGTCAAACTTGTGGTGCATCTATTTTATGGTGCAAATTACCTCTAGAACGAGACCACATACATAAAAATCGGATCAGAACTTCTTCAGAATTCGTTAATTTGGTAAATCGAGATTCTTCTCGTGCTCTTCTCTTTATTTCCAGAATTGGAGTCCAATGTTAAGAAAGCTTGTTTTGAAGCATCATTAGAAGATTGAGAAAACTTCAATAGAAATACATGTTTCTATTTGACTTTTCCAAGAAAATGCAGTTTTTTAATTTCAATTTGAGAATGAGCCCTCTTGTGGACAGTTCTTTAACTAAAAAATATGTTCTTTGATCTTCTGCTAGCCACTTTATTCAAATAGTATTCGAGATACAGCCGATCGATAAGACATTCGGTATATGTATAATTGATATACTAAACAGAGTGATTGAGGAGGATAGGGTAATATTTAGGAAAGCAATAGTATAGGTCATTAGTCATTAGTCATTACAACTAAAAAAGTTCATAAAAACATATATCCAATTTTGCATAGTTATGTAGTAAGATCTGTTTGAGATTTGCTACACAAGCTGCTAATTTTGATAATAACGAACGTTTCATTAATTTTCCTAGTAAAAAAAAATTGAAAATTTGCTACACGTTTATATGAATTTTTTTAGTTATAATGACCAATGACTAATGACCCATACTATTGGATTGAAATACATTTCTTCAAAAATTTTATTTATTTATGTTTTTTTCTTATGTTTTTTTCTTATTCACTATTCATTTATAATGTTTTTGCATTTTTCAATTTTTTTGTTTTTTTTTAATTTTTTTTGTTTTTTGTATGATTTATTCAATAATTTTTTTTTCCTTATTCACTATTCAACTGTAAGTTTTTTTGCATTCTTAAATCTTTTTGTTTTTTTGTTTTTTTAATTTTTGTTTCTTTTTTCAATTTTTTTTTATTGTTTTTGTTTGTTGTATGATTTATTTAATAATAATTCGATTGCAATTGCGATACTTGAGCGTAATCTGTATGGAGTCGATATTGTATATATTTTACAACAAAAACATTAAACAATGTCTGTCTGATAGATATGTTTTTCCAAGTACTTTTATTACCGACATTGTCTGCTATATTTTTAATCAGAATGATTTTCATTTTATCAATAATTATCAGGAGTATGAATTATTTGTAAGTATTTTATGTCACGGTATTATTTTTTTAAGTGTTCTCAATTTTTATAATTTATAATAATCATTCCTGCAAAATAATCTTATTAAGATCGGCAGTATTTTATCGAATATTTTTTAAAATAACTGTGTAGACAATTTCAAGGAACTTCAAATTAACAAATATCCAAACCAAACGCTGATATTTCATCTTCACGGTATTATAAATACGTTATAGTGAGAATTCATAGAATAATTTGTAATATCAAATGAGAAACTTCAGCGCGCCAATATCATAATCAAATAAATTCATTATTTCAGTAAATCATCAATCATCATCAATATTCGCATTTATTTACCTTGAATCTTTACACTTTAGGTAAACTAACAAGAACCAGAAATATAAATACTTGATCAATCATTTTCATGTAAGATTGTCCCAGTAGAGTTTTTGATTTTAGTATCATGAATTATGAAAATTGAATAAACTAAATGAATTGCATTAATTGATAGATAAATAATTGA
>JAZBGZ010000378.1:19256-34813 GCA_037414795.1 Stenodera caucasica | reverse complement strand
TGTAGTGAGTCAACTGAAATCATCCTCATGATATCATTTAATACTATTGTGACAATTCATTTGCTCGATTGGCTTTGAGGGCGGACTGTTCAAATGTAAATTTACAAAAAACTAGGACGATTTTTCAAAAACGGCCTGCTAACCAAGTTTGACCTCAACGAGATCTATCAACTGTGTGAATTTCATCTTAATATCTTTATCATAGAAGAAAAACGAAAAATTGAAAAATCAGTTTTTTGGGCTTTTTTGGGAAAATAAATAAGTTTTTGAAAATTATGGCCCCATAGCACTCTGAAAATTTGTTCAATCCACTAAACTCCTAAAATAGCGACCTCCTCTTCATCTGTTAAACTGCATCCGAATAAAATAAAATACGTTCCCATTGCTTTAATGAGTCTTATAAATCGAGAATAATCTGTCTAGGTAAATCTTTGGTCCGGCCCTGTCTTATCGAATGTCAAAATTACTTGACAAATTGTTATGTAGTCAGACTGTTGAATGAAATTGAAACAATATTCGCAGCTTTTTCCGGAATGAACCTGTTTGTTTCATCCAAAAATCAACATAAAAAAAATATATTTGAAAACATTCACATTCAACGATATTGTGTTATTCTCAACACTAAGATAGCTATACTGATAAGATAGCTGCATTGATACGACAGCTTTACCGATAAGATAAGAGCTGATTATTTTTATTTAAACATATATTTTCGCCACAACCAGGAAAAATTTACAATTTAACTATTCGAATTTCTATAATTCTTCATATCTGATAGTTTTCGAAAATTTCTGTTCAAGTAATTAATTGTTGATAGTTTCTTGTATGGAAATATGATTGAACAAATTGATTCATCGAGGTCGTGAAATTTAATATCGATTATCGAAAAAATTCAATACAATAGAATGAAACTACAATTTCTGTTTCTTTATAGAATTTAAATATAAAGAAATCATTTTAAATAAAACTAATATCAGTTCAATAAATAATTGCAAGTTTCAATAAACAATGTTCAAATCAACTCAAAATTTGAAGTTGTTATAAGGAAAATTATAGAAAATTGAACAGACTTTATTGGAGCGATTCAAAACAAAGCAAAAGCCATAATAATAGAATATTTTTTGAGTTGTGATATGAATTGAAATATTTGAAATAGAAACAAATAAATATGATATGAATTCCTAGAACAATTGTAGCTAATCTCGTAATACTGATAATAGATAGTTAAATTTATAAATCTCAAATATTTTGATCAGGTACGACTTGAGGAGGAGTGTCTCTCACTCGGGCCCCAGAAAATTGAAACAAAAAATATACCAAAAGGAAAAAGAAATATTGAAGAATAAACAACGATTGACTGATGAAAACTGAAAGAAAGGCGAGGATTATCATTTATCTTGAATAAATCATTTGCACCGGTGTCCTTTTATTGATAAAGGTAAAGATTTTGGAGATTCAGTTACAAGAGAAAATTTTTCCCAAAAAAAAAAAAACAATAATGAAAATTCTGGGAAGAGAATTTTTAATCAAGTTGATGTGGAGGTGAAGTAGCTCAAAGACAAAAAGAGTATCCGATGCTCGATGAAAAAATCCAAAATTGACCGACTACTCTGATAAAACCTCAATCACTGGATAAAATAAGAGCTGGACTGAATGTTGATAAATTTATTTTTGAAAAAACATATACATTTTGTAAATTTTGTGCAAGAAAATTTGAATTAGGAACAACACGATAATTATTGACATTGAAATTGGAAATTTAGGTAGCCGAATTAGGAAAGAGATAATTTAAAATTTTGAGACTCTTGGATCAATATTGGAAATTGGCCTTGTAAAAAAGCACATTCAGGACCAGCTCTAGAGTGATACGTGCTCTGAACAATGAGTGATTTTGATTATTATATTTAAGATATAACCTATCTTTCTAAGGAAATCTCCATTGTCTCAGTTTTGTTACGATATTTTTTGTCGAATTCGATTTTTACGATGAATATCGAGTATTTTTGGTCAAATCTAATTTTCTTAGTTCTCACATTTTGTTCAATTGTCCAATTTGAGCTT
Source organism: Stenodera caucasica (assembly GCA_037414795.1). NCBI lineage: Eukaryota > Metazoa > Arthropoda > Insecta > Coleoptera > Meloidae > Stenodera > Stenodera caucasica. The sequence goes on along the minus strand of JAZBGZ010000378.1, from coordinate 32,752 downwards.
CATAAATACAAAATATTTTTTAGTATTCGAATTTTTCTCAATCACAGTGACAGTTTGTTGGTAAATCAAATTCAATAAAAGACAAACAACTTTATTCAATAAATTTTTCACACAAAAATAACAACTGTAAATAATTAGATAATCAACAACTGGGAATATTAACTCAAATATGAGTTTCCAAGAATTTGATAGCAAAGTTTGATTAAACATTGCAACATTACAGCATCTTTATCTAATTCTTTATGTTCGATTCTTTGCAAATGAGGTATCAATCTTGATAATGTTTCTCTAGCTGCAATACGACCAAACTTCATAACTATTGACGGACCATATTTTCTCCATGTTTCATCATTCTCAATATTCAATACTGGCCAATTGTTCAAACAAGCTATACATTCACAATTGAATTGGAAATCATTGAATAAATGATGTTGACGATACAATTTAGTGGAAGAATAAAATAAACTTTTGGAACTGGAACAAAAAATCCAACTTATTATAATAACATTTTTATGTTCTGTATTGAGATTTTAATGCCAGAATTACCTGTAAGCAATATAGCATTCTTCTCCAATTCTAATTGATTTAATCGCCCTCATTACAATCGTTGATCCATAAAATGTTTGGAAAACATTTGGACAACAAGAATGATTGAAAATGCCACTAGTTGAATATAGACCGAGTCCAATTTGTTGAGAAGCCTCAGAATCAATTCTTTGATTACGAATTTCTAGAATTGGTGAATAATTTATACATAAAAATTTGAACATAACTTCCAAGAAACAATTTTTAGATACGGTTCCATAGATATCTTCAAAAAAATCGGTATATTTCAATAACCATTCATAAAAAATGGCTGTGAAATAACTGGAATAGATTTGTTTCTTGAACGGAAATTTTGTATTTTCAGCTAGTTTAAATTCTTTTTCTTCATTCTTATCAATGTTTTGATAATAATGACGATTTTGAATAGCAATTTTCAATGACAATAATATATTTGTATCTAAATTATGAAGTGATTCCATCAATGGACACATATATTTATGGTAAATCGACCATGCTATAGATTTACAAGCATTACTACAGAAAAAAACAAATCTACAATGATCACATGGTATTAAGTTTAAACAAAATTTAAAACATTCATCACAAATTAGTTGTTGATGATGATCAATTGTTATCGCCGAAAATGGTTTTTCAACAAGCAGAACATCACCAATTTTTATATCTTTAGTCGCAACAATATGTTTACCAGAATTATTATCGATTTTTATTTTAATTGATGAACTGGCATTCAGTAACGTCGGATTCTGTTCAGGCAATGTTGGTATTTCGCGATAAAATTTTTTTGTTGATTTTGACTGTCCGTTTTTGTGACTTTGTTTCAGTCTTGATCTGAGCGTATTAATCTCTTTATTGTTTTTCAATGAACGACCAATTATTGCTCGCTGGCAATCCTGAAAAATGGAATAAATAATTGATTACTGAAAACATCAATAGATTTGAAAATCAATTACTGTGTCAGCTTCATGATAAAAACGATTTTTATATAAATACATGCTGCGTTGATAATAAATTTGAGATTTTTTCTCATCACTTCTAGCATTTGTCAAAAGTTGATTATACTGTACAATTGTATCATAATCAAATGATTCAAATTCTGAATATCGAGGAATCATATTGACAGGTTCAAATATGATACTTTTTGGTTGAGGGAGTAATTTCTTTGTTTTGAGTTGTTTATGGATAAAATGGACTTTATCATTGATATTCATTCTCATGAAAACATTTTCCGATTTTCTATTCAACAAGGCTTGTAAACTATTTGCCGTTGGACGAATTTCAGTCATATTTCACTGATCACTTTACACTTTCACCTATCAATTATAATGAATTGAATGCACTATTCTGATAAAATAGGCGAGATGATAAAATCATATATCTTTTTTTGTCAAAAAATGCAGAGATAAGAGAGCCTTTCAGACTGATTCATTCGGCAAAACAAAGACACTCAAACTTTAGATAATCTGTCATTTTATCTTACTTAATTCACAAAAAAATTCCGATCAAAGATGAGAGTAGTTCTAAACATAATGCACTAGATACGAACATTTTTTGGAGCTTATCTGTATTTTTAATCTGAGCAAGAGAACTTTTTGATTTTCTCTTTATTACAATTTGATTGGTTTCTACGAAAAATATGATTAGAAAATAGTGTTTTAGACAATAATCGAGTATTTGTCGAAATATACCGGCTGTCCTAAAAAAAACGCTCCACGTTATAACTCTGTTAATAATGATCCGATTTCAGTGAGATTCAAAAACTCAATAAGATGGATCGGTAAAATATGACTGTATTTGAAATATTTCTCAATTTACCATTTCAAATAGGCGATAGTCAATTTTTTTTTGTTCAAATAGCAATGCATGTTTTTTTAGAGTTTTCAATAATGTGATAATTTTGATTGTTCTTGCAATAGTTTCGACGGATTGCCACGCTATAATTATGTGCCGAAAATGTTGTAAAATTAGTGCAAATAATAAAATGTATCGATCATCTAGAATATGGAATGAGACATAAATTGAATAATAAATGATGTAAATTCTCCTTATTTCATTCTTATTCGTTATTCAATTCACCATGACAAATCTAAAATCAATACTTACCTAAATATCAAATAATAAAACCAAATTACATGAATCTGGCGTTTTTGTGGACGTTATTCCATTGATTTGATCGATCAATATCAAAAATTGATATTTTATATGTTGTGTATAATAAAGAATTTGATATGTTGGTGTCAAAAATGTTGTAAAACTTGTAATAAACAAAGATAATTTATGAAATATTATCAGTAATTTGGAATACTATGGTGAATGATCTGTAAAAAATTTGATTGGTAGAAATATTTCATAATCTTGGGGATTATGACAAAAAAATCAAATAACCAGCAGTAATCGAATCGATTGTATTGAAAATTACAAAAAATTCAATTATAAATATTTCTTCATCGATTTTTGATTTGTTCATTTTTTTTACATTATTATTGGACTATATTTCGATTTCTTCGAATAAATTCTCAATAAATCAAAACCAGCAGATATTGGCTGAAAATTGTGTGAAAAAAAAAACTATTTATAGAATTTATACGATTCGAATTCATCGAAACAATCCATAAAACATTTGAACTCGTAGATGAATAAAAAAATTTGAATTAATTGGAAAAAGATGTAAATTAATAAAAGAAAACTTAATATTTATCTTATCATTATAAATTGATATATTTTCGGTGCAATGAATTTGATTGTTAATAGTCACTTTTGGGAGCTTTATTCTTCGAATTGTACTCTTCTTCTTATATAAACCCTCAAAGAACCGATTTTAAATAATGAATCTACAAATAGGAAAAACTAAAGATCAGAAAAATTTTATTGATGGCTCCTTCAAAATTATCTTGCAAGAAATCAGTTGCGATTCCAAAAACAAACAAAAAAGCAAAATTTTATATTTCGACTCGATTAATGGACGATTCAAACTGACATTAATAAACAATAGAATAGATATTCTTGTAATCATATTGATTTGTTATCAAGAAAATAATACAATTGTTAGTTAAGAGCTTTTAATCGTGAATATTTAAACTATAATTATTCTGAATTTTAATTAAATTATTATTCATCACTCATCACTGATAAATGCATATAAGTTGATTTCAGTAGGTAAATGGTATTTCTGGTCCAGCGACAAAAAATTCTTTGCGGCTTACCTAAATTCAGTTTACAATTAGATCTAAGAATTTAACTTGAATCGTATTATGAACAGTCGACATATTTAGATGGTCTTTTTAGTGAAAATTTTCCAATAGTGAAATTTCCAAAGAGAGCGCGATCAATTTCATGTATTGTATGGTTGGATTTTCTACTCAATCATTTATTATCTTGAGCTTTCGTGGAGTTTGGCAATTAAATCTGTTCAAACTGTTACGCCGATAAAATCGATTGAAAGTTTTCTCAAGTTTCTCGCCAAGTTGCCTGTCATTTAGTTTTATTCGGTTTTTACAGGAAATTTATCGACATTGTCTGGGGAAATTGCTTTCAATATAAAATAAGTTGGCCTATTTTTGATTGGATACAGTGAAAAGCGTCTCTTTAATTTATTTATGGAAATAATCAAGATAATTATGTTGAATAGAACCGAATTGGAAATCAATAAATAACGGACGATCGTTACCTTTGCGTTGGAATTTTCCATTTCTTCAACAATTTTCTTCTCGATTATTCTATGAACCTCATGACTAAAATTCATTGAATAAATTATTGTCGATTGAGTACTTATATTTACTCGTATTATCATGTGAAATGAATGATTTTGAGGAATTTCAATACGTATTCGAATCAACTTGTTCTTTGTCATTTGTACCAAAAAAGTCTTCAGTATTTATGATATTATATTCATGACCTTCAATGATAATGAAATGTTTGATTTTTGTTATTATTTGAGTTAAGCCTGAAATTCAGAGATTTCCGATTTTCTCGAAAACTATTGCATTTTCCGATAAAAATACGACCAGAATTCAGCTTAGAATTCAAAGAGGAATTCATATGAAACTAGTTAGCCAATAAAGTGAATTTTATCAAAATTTAAATTAAAACTATAAATTTATTTGTTTTCTTGCATTAAATAAAAATGAATTATCTCTTCTTAATACCAATTCTGATACCATTTGCTGATTTGAGTATGGTTTCAGCTATCAGCTCTAATTTGTGTTCTGGTTTAGCTGGCATCAATTCGAAATTTCTTACAATTTTCGAAATTGTACTCTTCATTTCCAGCATAGCGAATTTTTGTCCTGAAATCATATTTTTTTTATTCCCCTTAATAATTGATAAAGTCGATGTTCTTCTTTACCAATACAATTTCTTGGACCTGCACTGAATGGTATATAAGCAAAAGGTGATGTTCCATCGATAATGTCGAATCGACTTGGATCAAATTCGTTGGGATTTTGGAAATATTTCGGATCACGTTGAATACCATAAGCGAATAATAAGAAAGCTACGCCTTTTGGAATCTTCAAATTTCCTAAAATATAAAGTTTTAAAGAGTCTTTACTGAATTGAGAATCTGTATTCTATACCGAAGTCGATTTCTTGATCTGTTTCTCTACCGTAAATTGGCACAGATGGATATAATCGTAGGCCTTCTTTGATCACTTGATCTAAATATTTCATATCCAATAAATCTTGATATTTCACAACACAATCAGATAGATCACCAAAAATTTCAAGTTGTTCTTGATAGACGCGTTTCTAAAAATCATAAAATAAAATAAAAAATCCGAGAATATTTACATAGAATTTTGATGAATACAGAGTGATTTACGACGATTGTCAGTTAGACAAATCTCGGAATGTATTCAAAATTTTGCTAGGAAAAAACTTATTACATCCACTCAAAAATTGTTTGCACATTGCACTCTGTATATTGTTCATTTAAAAATGAATAGTTGGCGCAATTCAAGGTCGAGGCATGCTTTTATCATAAAGTGCTAAACCTAACTTTGATGGCTTTCAAAATGATTCTAAATTTTTGAGAACAAAACCATCTTCTCTTTGAAAATTCATAGAATGGTTCTGATGATATGCACGAGATTGATATTTGTCCTCTACCAAGACCAATGTTTTCCCTATCTACTGCACTATCCTTATTTCACTTTTATCATACAAGGTGTCCTCTGTTCATTTTTTCAGCTCATCAAACTTTTTACTCAAAATACTTGATTTTCTCAAATGGAATGGCTCCAAAAATTTATCCACAATCAGATTAAGTATTTAATTATCTGTAAATTTCATTCACATACCTCAGTCTTATAGTTTGTCTAATATTTTCGTTTGTTTTTCTTTTTCATAAATTCCCCTTTGCTTGATAAGACAAAGTTGGCTTAACATAAACAATAAGAGGAAACGTGATTGTTCGTGTACAGCAGATGATATCCATAAGTCACAGAATAATGCTAAGCCTACTATGACTTATTGAGCAAAATCTATGGGAAATTTATAAAAAAAAAAAAATTATTGAGAAAATTAGAGGAATAAGGTATATAGCTATTTGAATAAAATTGATAAATATTTGAATTCTGATTGTGGACAAATGCAGTTTTTTCCGAGTTCAAATTCTGACAAATAAAAAAATGTATAAAGTACATGTATGATAAAAGTCTAATAAGGAGATGGTGAAAACATTGGTCTTGGCAGAAACCAGATATTAATCTCTCGCATACCATTAGAACCCTCGAAAATTTGGGAAATTGCGATTTTCTAGAAAACTATTAGACTTTAGTCCTTTTTGATAAACTATGCCTGTACTTCTAAATTGAATCCAAATGCACTGTTTAAAATAATGAGGTTGATGTGGATTTGCGAGAGAACCAGGCGTGTCTTAGAGCCCATAATTTTTTTCTTGAATTAAGAATTTGCTAAAGATCACTTCTACAAATTTTCACAACAAAAGCTTGAATACTTTCCGAGATTCGAATCCACATGAATCTATCTGTATATTCATGAAAATAATTTTGATTTGAATTACTTGAACTTCTGGATGATTAGCAAGACAATATAAAGTGAAACTTATAGCTGAAGCGGTCGTATCGTGCCCTTCAAACATGAACGTATCAACTTCTTCACGGATTTCCTCGTCCGATAACAATTGACCATCTATTTTAGCGTCCAATAATAAATCGAGGAATGCTTGTTTTCTTTTAATTCCGATCGACATATCATTATCATTGATGTCAATTTTATTATTTAAAAGTTTCTCATTTTTACGTTGTTTTATTACATCCAAAGTAAATTTATGCAAAATTGATAATGCTTCTTTTTCGGTAGAATAATTCTTTGTAAATTTATAAAGAAAATTATTCTTTTGGATTGGAGAAGTACTGCGTTCCACTAAAATTCGGCACATGTCCTTAACGCTGTTCACATATCTAGAATCGGGATTATTTTGAGCATCAACAGAAGTACCCATTGCAGTTTCTGGAATTTCAATTGAGAATTGATGATAGTTTTCAGGATATTTATAAGAAAATTACCACAAATTACATCAAGAGCATATGCCGTAATCAATGGATAAATATCAACGTTCTCATTCGAATTCAAGCTAAATTTCTTAACCAATACATCGCCATTAGTTTCGAAAATATCAACAAATTGCTCTAAAATTTTGAAATGGAACGCTGGTGTTATAATTCGTCGACGTTTCTTCCATTTTGTTCCTGAATAGAAAAATAATAAATTCAATATGAGAAAATTTTATTAATATATTCAATTATTGTAAACCTTCACTTGTCAATAAACCACTTCCTAACCAGGAATGTAAGAAATCGTAGTTCTCTGATTTCTTCAAGACCTTTGTACTACTCATTATGAATTCGAGTAATTTATAATCGGCGACTATAATCGATTTACGTATTGGTCCGATACTGATTGTAACAATATCTCCATAATTTTTTTTGTATTTGGATAGAACATCTAGTAGTGCTGAAGATGTTTTTACAATAATATTTCAGTTAAAGAAGAATATATTTTATTGAAATTACTCACTTTTAGTATTTTGTAGCTCTAATGCGTTTCCCAATAAAGGTAGTCCGGGTGGGTTTTTAAATTTTCGATAGAATTTTCCTTTATCATTTATATAATTCAACCAGCAAATCGCTGAAAATATAATTGTCGCAATGCAAACACAAAATTCTAGACAAAAACTCATTTTCTGTCCAATTTCCTACTATTACACTAAAAATATAATCAAATACCTAAAATATATGAACTTATATTTATAAGGAGAGAGGTGTAATAAAGGTTATCAGTTTGTCCTCTATTTCTCTAATTTAGTAATTTTCTATAATTATTTTCGATCTTATTGATAGACAATAGTAAATTATTTTTGTCTCGATGGGAGTGAAGAGGCCGATTTCGCGATTATAAATCGACATTGATACTTTTATCTTACAATAATGTCCAATTCAAGTTGAACAATTCAAACTAGGTACTTCACTCAAGTAGTTGATTAGAGTTTTTCGAATAAGATGAATACGCTACAAATCTATCTGTACAGATTTTTATGTCGAAAGTTGAAATACAAAGCGAGATTCGACTATGTGGAGGCCGTTAAACATCCTGTATAATTCTATTAATTTCTTATTCAGCATTTTTATTTTCTGCTTTATTCTAATACAGATATGATTAGAAAATGCTTCAATTTCTCAAAAATATCAGATCGGTAAACAAATGCTCGAAAGACCTTCCATAAAACCACCATATTCGAAAAATTCCATCATTTTTTTTTTCATTGAAATCGAAACGTTTCTCAGTTAGCAATATCTTTCAGAATATTTCGCCTATTAATAAGCTCAAATTATGACCTATCATCATCAGCGTATTATTTGAATAGAAATAAGCTTTTGTTGCTACTTTGTTTCATGCTTCCATCTACTTGAGTGAAGTACCTAGATTCCTTGAACTTGAAAAAATCATTCTTGTGAGACAAAATTATCAATGTCGATCTCGAATAAATGTTTATAAGAGCGAAATCGGCCGTCACTTTTATCGAGATAAAAAAAAATTTTGGTACTGTCCATAAATACAATCAAGTAAATAAAGATAATTATTGGAAATTATAATAGCGGAAAAATTAAGGACAGACTGATAACCTTTATTACACCTCTCTCCTTATAGATATAATTTCATATTTTTGAGTATTTGGCTAAATTTTTGGTATAGTTGTGGGAAATTGGACGGAAAAATGAGCTTCTGTCTAGAATTTTGTGTTTGTATCGTGACAATTATATTTTCAGCGATTTGCTGGTTGAATTATATGAGTGACAAAAGAAAATTCTATAGAAAGTTTAAAAACCCACCTGGATTGCCTTTATTGGGGAATGCATTAGACTTTCGAAATACTAAAAGTGAGTAATTTCAATAAAATATATTTTTCTTAAACTGAAATATTATTGTGAAAACATTCTCAGCAATACTAGATGTTCTATCCAGATACAAAGAAAATTATGGAGATATTGTTAGAGTCAGTGTCGGACCAATAGGTGAATCGATTATAGTCGCCGATTATAAATTACTTGAATTCATAATGAGTAGTACGAAAATTTTGAAGAAATCAGATAACTACGATTTCTTACATTCCTGGTTAGGAAGTGGTTTATTGACAAGTGAAGGTTTACAATAATTGAATATATCAATAAAATTTTCCCATATTAAATTTATCATTTTTCTATTCAGGAACAAAATGGAAGAAACGTCGACGAATTATAACACCAGCGTTCCATTTCAAAATTTTAGAGCAATTTGTTGATATTTTCGAAACTAATGGCGATGTATTGGTTGAGAAATTTAGCTCGAACTCGAATGAGAACGTTGATATTTATCCATTGATTACGGCATATGCTCTTGATGTAATTTGTGGTAATTTTCTTATAAATATCCTGAAAACTATCAATAATTCTCGATTAAAATTCCAGAAACTGCAATGGGTACTTCTGTTGATGCTCAAAATAATCCCGATTCTAGATATGTGAACAGCGTTAAGGACATGTGCCGAATTTTAGTGGAACGCAGTTCTTCTCCAATCCAAATGAATAACTTTCTATATAAATTCACAAAAAATTATTCAACTGAAAAAGAAGCATTATCAATTTTGCATAAATTCACTTTGGATGTAATAAAACAACGTAAAAATGAGAAACTTTTAAATAATAAAATTGACATTAATGATAATGATATGTCGATCGGAATTAAAAGAAAACAAGCATTTCTCGATTTATTATTGGACGCTAAAATAGATGGTCAATTGTTATCGGACGAGGAAATCCGTGAAGAAGTTGATACGTTCATGTTTGAAGGGCACGATACGACCGCTTCAGCTATAAGTTTCACTTTATATTGTCTTGCTAATCATCCAGAAGTTCAAGTAATTCAAATCAAAATTATTCTCATGAATATACAGATAGTTTCATGTGGATTCGAATCTCGGAAAGTATTCAAGCTTTTGTTGTGAAAATTTGTAGAAGTGATCTTTAGCAAATTCTTAATTCAAGAAAAAAATCATGGGCTCTAAGACACGCCTGGTTCTACTGCAAATCCATACCAACTAAATGATTTTAAATAGAACATGGCACAGATGGATTTGATTTAGAATTTCAGCTGTACTTTATCATGCCAACTGCTTTCTAGGAAATCGCAATTTCCCAAGTTTTTGAGAGAAAACCATCTTCTCTTTCAACATTGATAAAATGGTCGTGATGATAAGCAAAACACTGATATTTGTTTTCCGACAATGTTTTTCCTATCTAAGGCACCATACAGAATATCTCTGTACCTAATTCTTCAAATTTTTTCAAGAATCTTTTTTTTTCATCAATTTCCAATTTCCCATAGATTTTGCTCAATAAGTCATAGTAGGCTTAGCATTATTCTGTGACTTATGAATATCATCATGCTGTACACTAACAATTACGTTCCCTCTTATTGTTTATGTTAAGCCAACTTTGTCTCATCAAGCAAAGGGGAATTTATGAAAAAGAAAAATAGACCAAAATATTAGACAAACTATAAGACTGAGGTATGCGAATGAAATTTACAGATAATTAAATACTTAATCTGATTGTGGATAAATTTTTGGAGCCATTCCATTTGAGAAAATCAAGTATTTTGAGAAAAAAGTTTGATGAACCGGAAAACGTACAAAGGACACCTTGTATAATAAAAGTGAAATAAGGGTAGTGCATAGTAGATAGGGAAAATATTGGTCTTGGTAAAGGACAAATATCAATCTCTCGCATATCATCAGAACCATTCTATGAATTTTCAAAGAGAAAATGGTTTGTTCTCAAAAATTTAAAATTATTTTGAAAACCATCAAAGTTAGGTTTAGCACTTTATGATAAAAGCATGTCTCGACCTTAAATTGCGCCATCCATTCATTCCTAAATGAACAATATACAGAGTGCAATGTGCAAACAATTTTTGAGTGGATGTAATAAGTTTTTTCCTAGCAAAATTTTGAATACATTCCGAGATTTGTCTAACTGACGATCGTCGTAAATCATTCTGTATTCATCAAAATTCTATCTGAATATTCTCGGATTTTTCATTTTATTCAATGGTTTCCAGAAACGCGTTTATCAAGAACAACTCGAAATTTTTGGTGATCTATCTGATTGTGTTGTGAAATATCAAGATTTATTGGATATGAAATATTTAGATCAAGTGATCAAAGAAGGCCTACGATTATATCCATCTGTGCCAATTTACGGTAGAGAAACAGATCAAGAAATCGACTTCGGTATAAAATACAAAATCACAATTCAGTAGAGACTCTCTAAAACTTTATATTTTAGAAAATTTGAAGATTCCAAAAGGCGTAGCTTTCTTATTATTCGCTTATGGTATTCAACGTGATCCGAAATATTTCCAAAATCCTAACGAATTTGATCCAAGTCGATTCGACATTATCGATGGTACATCACCTTTCGCTTATATACCATTTAGTGCGGGTCCAAGAAATTGTATTGGTAAAAAAGAACATCGTCTTTATCAATTATTCAGGGGAATAAAGAAAATATGATTTCAGGACAAAAATTTGCTATGCTGGAAATGAAGAGTACAATTTCGAAAATTCTAAGACATTTCGAATTGATGCCAGCTAAACCAGAACACAAATTAGAGCTGATAGCTGAAACCATACTCAAATCAGCAAATGGTATCAGAATTGGTATTAAGAAGAGATAATTTTTAGATGATTCAATAACTGTTGTTTTCAAATAATCATATTGCTTAAGGTGAAGGGTTTAGTAAACGCTTACGAAAATATACCGAAATAGCTTACAAATTCATATTTGCAACCGGCAGCACTTCAAAAAGAATCGAGTTCAGCACTTATCAAAAAAAATTTCAAGAAAGAAATAGATAAAATGTTTCTATTCTTCAGTTTACGAGAGCTTGATAGGGTCTTAATGTAAAAGAAGTAGATTTATGATTATAGCAAACGAATGTAGGGACATATGACGGCTGCGTTTCGGCTATTCAGCCAATAAAAATCATATGCGCAAATCAAAGGTCGTCGAGCAAGGAGAAGTAACCAGTACTCCACCCCCTATTTCAGTGGTGCATAAACTGAGGTTCTAGAATTTCGACAAAATTGATATATTTATCAAAATTGTATTTCGAAATTGTTGTTTTTTGTTAACAAAAATATATGAGAATTGTTTTTATCATTATTCAAAAAAAAAATTATATTTAGTATTAATTTGGAGTATTGGACATTTTTCCGCACTCGACGACCTTTTATTTCCGCATCTCATTTTTATTGGCTAACTAGCACAAAGGCGTATGTCCCTATTTTCGTTCTATTTATAATAATGATTCGGCTAAATGTTTGTTGAATCATCCTGTATAAATGTAATGAAACTGATGTAAAAGATTCACAATGTCGTAAATTGATGTAATAAACAAGATCTAGATCATTACTTTGCATGGTTCTACGACATCTCCATTCCAATCCACTAATTTCCAATCGAATTGTTTTTCTCATTAATTATCTTATTTTATTGAATTTCTGATATTTAATGGGAGAATTTGTGAGAAAATCCGGAGTTCAGTTGAAATAATTGGAAAATGAATCATTTGAATTTTTATAATATAATAAGTTATTTGTCAAAAATATTTTACAAAATCAAAATTAAATAAACCATTGAATTCAAAAAAAGAATCTCCATCCAGCTAAGTAAAAAAAAATATGCATTGCTATTTGAACAAAAAAAAAATGACTATCGCCTATTCGAAATGGTAAATTGAAAAAATCTAAAATAAAGTCATTTTGTAATGTTTACTGTTCCATCTTATTGAGTTTTTGAATCTCACTGAAATCGGATCATTATTAACAGAGTTATAGCGTGGAGCGTTTTTTATCGGACACTCGGTATATTTCGACAAATACTCGATTATTGTCTAGAACTCTGCAGACAATTATATTTATTGAAAAAATCACAGATACTGAAGAGATTTTGAATAAAACTCTGCTAAACTGTCAATGTGCATGGACGTTATTTTATTATTTGTCAACAATTAGAAAATACAGTTTTTCAAGACCGAACCTTAGAATAAGTTTGGCGAAAAAAAATTCTAAATTTCAATCTAATATTTATTACACAAAATTTACAAATATTCACAATTGATTCATCTCCAACTAATCGAATTGCTTATTCAACAACACATAAAATTGATGAATTTTTTTCAAATAAATTACGATACTTGAATGGTTATAAGTTCAAAGTTGTATAAATAGAATCGTCAATTTCACACAATAAATATGGTCAATTGTTGCTCGATTGAAGAACAAAAATAATCAAATTAATAATTTTTTGTTTCATATTTTCCACGTTAATATCGCGTACAGCCTTTCAAACTTCGCTACAGTTTTATAACAT
>JAZBGZ010000378.1:0-19210 GCA_037414795.1 Stenodera caucasica | reverse complement strand
CCGGATGAAACAGAAATTATTGCTATTGTCCAAATATTATTTATTTGAAGAAAAATCACCTGTTTTACAGAAAATTGATGAATGTATTTAATTTTATAAATAAAGAAATTTGATTGTTCGATCGTGAACGACAATATAAAAAAATTAAAAAATTCGTCCATTCACAATGGATCAATTGAAATCAATTTTTGAATTTCTTATTTATAGTTTAATTATAAGTTTTTGTGTTTTCATCATAGAATTATTGATTTAATATGAATATTGAATTTGGAAAATTGAATGAAATTTTCCCTAATTTCGACAAATCTTCAAAAAAATGTTACAATTTTATTATCTCTCACTTAATAATTGTAATTTTATCTGCATCAAGTATTTATCAGCACCTTTTTCTTATTGTAAACGATCCATTTGCTGACTCAGATGTATGTACAAGAAATTGTGAGAAAATTTATTTATTTCCAGTCAGTTGTCTTTTTGAATTTAACGCGAAGACAAGTGAAAATGCACAATTTATCGAAAAAGTTTATATCTTTCATTGGATTGAAATGGAAATATTGGTTGAAAATAAAGAAAAAGGTAATCTATTCATTAGAATTATTTTCATAAATTCCATCATGAAATAACATAATAAATTGAAATAAGTAATTCATTTGTTTCTGACACGATTATTACATCGGTTTAAAAGTAAATAAATTGATTGATTCCAATAAATTGAATACAGGGTGATTTAAATTCGAGGTCCGCCATTAGGATCTTAGCTATGGTTTAAATTTAGTAAAGTTACTAAATTTTCTGCTCTTTAATAATATGCAAACAGTTTTCAGGTAGATATAACGATAATATGAAAAACTTAAAAAAAACTGAAAAATCGAATTTTAGTTATTTGGCTATAACTCTTTTATTCTTCAAGATTTTTCAATTCTGTAAAAACATTTTTTTCTCTCATTTGATACTGCCATTAGTTTTTGATTAAAATGATTTGTTTTGTTTGATTGATATCAACTTCTTTAGTTCGTATTAACGTCATTTTGGATTTGCACTTTATTCGATAGCATTTTCTTTTCTCAATTTAACAATGTGCCACACTTGATAATTTGTCGAGCTTAAGTACAATAAGGTACTTAAGATATTAAATATCTTCAAGTTACCTTTGAATTGGTGGTAACCATGGAAATGTTCGAAACAACAATTTCTTTTTGTTTGCATATTGTTGAAGAGCATAAAATTTAGCAACTGTGCCAAATTTAAACCATAGGTGTAGGACTTAAGATAGATGAGACTCCCCATGGTGGCGGCCTTCGAATTTAAATCAGCCCTGTATATTAGTTATAGCATCGTCATTAACGATTAGTATTGTTGTATTCTCGATAATTCTCATCTTTATCGCGATGCTTATTATGCAGTGGAAGTTTTTCACATCCTTATCTCTATTTCCGTTTGTATGACGAGCCTATTGACGTTTCGTCAAACAGGATCAGATTCAAAGACCTTTTGGAATTTAATTTATGAATTATAGAAAAATTTGCATAGAGTGTTTTATAATGAAAGCTCGATTACGTTACGCGAAACGCATTGTATAATTTAGTTTGAACTTTTATTGTAATCATTTACTATAATAATGGATTCAGTCAAAAAAAATTCTAAACTATAAATCAAAAATTTGCTCATTTAGTTTGCTTGGAAACATGAATACGAAAACTTACTTTTCATGTTGATCATCACTAAGTTATCTCTATCGAATATTATAGCCTCTTAAAATAATAATAATCGAATAAATGAAGAGTTAAAGTTTTCAATCTCATACAAATCATTCAATGATCAGGAATCGTGCTGTATGTTATAAATTCGACAAATTTCGATTTAATTAATTGGTTCATTAATTACAATTATTGTGATTCTTGTGATAAATGGACGAGATTTTAAAAAATCTATTATATATCTTTTATACTTTGATAATATCGATTGATTATAATGAAACAATTAAGACACCATGAGCTTCTGGAATCCTGATAGTAACATTATATTCATTATCACTAAAACTACTATCGATAATGAAAATACGATATTTTCGAAATCATCTGAATTATGGTACAATAATTTGTTGAATTTCATTATAATCTTCATAAATAATCAAGAATTGCAAGTTTTCGCATATGAACCGATAAATTATTTTTTAATAAATTACATAATTTGAACGGTCATCAATTACGTGTTTCATTATACGAAAATAAACCCAATAATGGTATTTTTTATCATAAATGGTATGGTAGAGATTATCATTTATTACGTGTAATTATCGATATGTTGAATGCAACTTATAAATTTATTCTACCAAAAAATACTAGTAATTATAAAAAAGCTTATAGAAATATTAAAAACAAATAAAGCGATTTTTGTTTTATTAGTCATTTTTCTAGTAATTTCGATCGATTATTATATGAATTTTCTTATCCACATAAAATGGAAAGTTTAATAGCAATTGTACCGAAATCTAAGTGAAATACCACCATCTGAAAACTTATTATTTATGTTTGATTATTTCTTATTTCGATTATTTATTGATAATAATTTTGATGATAATTCTAGCGTCATTATAGAAATTTTCAATGATCCGTGATAATTTCGTGTATCGTAGATTTAATGATTTATCTATTGACTGGGGATTTTTCCACAAATATCAAACCATTATTTCCATTGATTCAATAAAATCGGACGATTACTTTTATTAATTTGGTGCATTATTGGTTTTTTAATTACAACATTATTTCAACCGATATTAATCTAGACAATTGTAAATCCAATTTATTTCAAAGATATTGATGGAATTAATCAACTGAAACAGAGTAAATTACTAATTTATACGTCAACACTTTATAAGTCGGCTATACCAAAATCATTAGCTCTATCAATAAATGTTGTTTCAGTAGATGAACTTTATAAAATGTTGAGTAATCTAAATAATAGTGCTGTTTATATTGTGAATCGATCTTATGCGAAATCATTCTTCAAATTACATTCAAATGAGTTTAAAGATAATCGAATTTTTCACGTTATGAAAGAGTTTAGTGCCCGGTTTCAATGTTTATGTATTCAAAAAATATTCACCATTTGTTAATAAAATTGGCGAATATTTAATTAGACAACAACAATATGGATTGAAATGAAATAAAATTTTCCAAATCGTAATATTCTGTAAAAAATATTGTTGATCATAATCGAACAGATGTTTTAACGTTTTATCATTTACAAGGTGTTTTCTATTTGTTGCTTTGTGGACATTTAATTGCTTTTATGTGCGAATATTCTAAAACTTGATAAAATTCAATTCTGTTTAACAAATTCTTGAAATAATCCATCAATAGTCCAAATTTCCGTATTTTTCCCCACTTCTTTTTCCGGATATAATGTATTTGTTAATACACTCACATCAATATCGCCCATATTTTTGAAATTCAATTGTCCTGACTCATTATCTAATTCTTTGTAAGTTGATTGTTTTACAGTAACACTAAAAAATTATTGATAATTCATAACGAGATTTTTTAAACGATTATAATTGGGATACTTTGGTACTTTTACGTCATTCAAATTCAAAGAATCATCCGGTATGTCTTCAATATCAGGAATTATTGGTATTTCTTCTTCGGATTCGTGTGACTTTTGTTTCTGGAATCGTTCCCTAAAATGCACAATTTATGGTACATTTCAACACTAATATTGATCGAATAAACTCACTGTTCGATTATATTAGAGCCTCTATTTCTGTAATATCAACATAATTTTGTATTTTTATTGTATTATTGTATAGAGAAAATTACTTTATTGATTTGTTGCCTTCATCAGCCCAACCACCGGTTTTTCGGGCTCGTATCGGAGCATCACCCAATACAGATGATTCATCTAAATTCTTCACACTTTCAGGAGAATGCGGATTACTATCTCTACGGCCATTTTTCAATGACTGTAAATTAAAATTTTATCATAATTAATGGAACGGTATGACTCCAGTTTGGACGATTACTTTTTTACCCGCTAATAAATCAATATCTTCGTCCCAATTCATTCTGATTTATTGACTATTTTAAGGTAATCACTCTATTTTTATGCTTAATTAATTGTAATATTTCAGTTAACTGAAAATTAATAATAATAAAGTTTTGTTTGTATTGTATATTTTTAGATGGGTTAAAGTTTGACATGTGTCAAACTAGCAATACTACCAACATTTTCCAAAATTAACGAAATGTTACTAAAATAATTTTTTAATCAAGAATTATCGAATTATATTGATTGTATTGATAAATTGAGACTGAATTATTGGAAATTTGTTGGAATAGTTTCGGAATTTTCCAATATAAAGTTGATAATTCGAAAAATAAATTATACAATAATACAAAATTCCCTAAAAAAAACTACGTGACATTGGAGCCCATCTTCATAAATAGATCTTAAAAAATATATAAGTGACGTATTCAAGAATTTTTATTAAAAATAATAATTTTAGTTCAATTTAATGAGAATAATAATCATCAATGATATCCCAACAATAATTTAAAAATGGTAAATATCCCAATTATCTAGTTTAACTGGTATAACTTTCACCATAACCAAGTTGAAAACTAATCGAACTGTGAAGAATAAGTGAAAGAATTTTTTGCAAATGATATACAATAATTTGTCGAATCGAAAATTGTGTAATAATTCGTTATATCAATCAATCTGTTATAGGTCTATAAATGAAAAATGGAAAAATATCCATTGAAACGTGCAACAACATCAATACCAAATAATTCGCCTAGTTATCAATCTGTTGATAAGAAGGTAAAATTAACAACTATCTAACTTACTTTTTGAAAGTGTATTTTGTAGTTTGGTGATTGATAATTTATATTTGATTATTTACAACAATTATGGAACTATTTGAGGTTAGATCGATTTTCAATCAAACAATAACTATCAATAATATTTTTTATATTATCAACCATTTATAATTAATATGATTAAGTTTATCTATGAAATGATAAAAACAATATTTTAATGTTTCTAGAATATTTAAATTTTCCATTGTTATCTCTCGAATAATACTGATGCAAATAATCGTTTAATTTTCTGGCAAATAAAAAAAAACCATTCAATTTATGAGACTTGTAGTCTGAATATGGGATAAGGTATCGATCGGTTTTGTTGCGCATGCTAGTCTATCAAAACACATCAGAAACAAATTGTCTGATTGTTCTACATAATTCTCTGAATAAATAAATAAATTAATATATAAAACAAAACCAAAAACAACCATTGAAATATGTTGTAATTGTAGTAGATTATTTTGTAATTATCGTAAATTTTGTTTATTATTCGACTAAACCATTTCAGTACTCGAACGGTAATCGTGCTACATTTGTTTCTACTAATACTGGTGAAGATATGGTCGATATAACTACTTCAGGGGGCGATCGAACAACTCGATTAGGTGAAGAAGAAGATGGATCATCACATTGTAAGTTTGTCCCAATTAATGTAGCAATTGTTTTATTATTAATGATCAATTTTTTCCATAGATTCAGTATCATTTGGAGGCATGCAAGGTGAGGCTCAATCGATTGAGTTTATTTTCCAATAATTGTCTTTTTTTTTTGTAGAAACGGCCGATATTCCCGGTATCGGTCAATATGATGATTTTCATACAATTGATTGGCAACGTGATATTGCCAGAGATCGTATGCGTCATCGATATATAATAAAGAAACGTCAAGATTCTATATGGCATTTAATAGAAAGTGCCCATGATGCCTGGTCTGGTTGGTTATGTGTATTATTAATTGGTTTATTTACCGGTGTTATTGCTGGTGTTATTGATATTGGTGCTAGTTGGATGACTGATCTTAAATTTGGTATTTGTCCGCAAGCATTTTGGTTGAATCGCGAACAATGCTGTTGGTCATCAAATGAAACTAGTTTCGATTCAGGCAATTGTTCACAAGTATAATTCTATTGAAATTAATTTAAAATAATCGATTTAATTATAATTAATTTCTAAATTATAGTGGTTAACATGGGCTGAAGTTTTGGGCCAATCTAGAGAAGGCGCTGGCTCTTATATAATTTCATATTTATTTTATATTGTATTGGCACTACTGTTTGCAGCATTATCAGCTTCATTAGTTAGAATGTTTGCACCATACGCTTGTGGTTCCGGTATTCCAGAAGTATTATCTCAATTTTCTATTTTGTCAATATTTCTAATTTTATATTTTCACAGATTAAAACTATACTTAGTGGATTTATTATTAGAGGATATTTAGGAAAATGGACATTAATTATAAAATGTGTCGGTTTAATTTTATCAGTATCGGCTGGACTTAGTCTAGGTAAAGAAGGTCCAATGGTCCATATTGCCTGTGCTATAGGTAATAATATTATAAAGTCTACTAATATTTTTAATTAATTTCAATCGTAATTTATTTTAGGTAATATATTATCGTATCTATTTCCTAAATATGGTAGAAATGAAGCTAAGAAACGCGAAATATTATCAGCATCGGCAGCAGCTGGTGTATCAGTGGCCTTTGGTGCACCAATTGGTGGTGTTCTATTTAGTTTGGAAGAAGTCAGTTATTATTTCCCATTAAAAACATTATGGCGATCATTTTTTTGTGCATTAATCGCCGCATTCATATTAAGATCAATTAATCCATTCGGTAATGAACATTCAGTATTATTCTATGTTGAATACAATAAACCATGGATATTTTTTGAATTAATTCCATTTATTGGATTGGGAATAATTGGAGTTGAGTCTTTTATTATTTTAATAATTGTATTTTATAAATTAATTGTTCATTTACAGGGAATTATAGCAACAATTTTTATTAAAGCGAATTTATATTGGTGTCGATATAGGAAATATTCGAAATTAGGCCAATATCCGGTAACTGAAGTACTTGTAGTAACTGTAATAACAGCTGTTATCGCTTATCCTAATCCTTATACACGTATGAATACAAGTCAATTGATTTATTTGTTGTTTAGTCAATGTGGAATTTCAAATTCTGATAATTTATGGTGAATATCTATTTAATAATGTTTTAAAAAGGCTGTCCGGAAATGATGAGCAAAAAATTGATGTTATAACTTCCTACAATTCAAAAATAACGAAGTTACAGGGCCTTTGTTTTAATTAATTTTTTCTAGTGTACGGATCTCTTTCAGATTTGTCACTTGTCACTAATGTTCTTCTGTATCCTTATTTCAAATTTGACGTAAATTCCTCAATGAAAAAGGGTCCAAACAGCCCTTGATCTTTGAACAATGACCTTCAACTTTTTTTTTTTTTTTTTTGATTCAATTTTATTCCTAAATCTTGATGACATATAATCAAAGGGCATCGAAAAAGGTCCTCTCATTGCATCACAATAAAATTAGCCATTTTCGAGAGAGACGTCTGAAAATAATTGCTTGCATTGTAATCATGAAGAAGTCTAAATATCTAAATCGACAAAACATGGACTTCAAAATAGTATTTCGATTATGATTGTCTAATATTCAATAATTTCACGTTTACTACACGATAATAATCTTCAATTGTATGTCACCAACATTCAGAAAAAAGTTCTAGGTCAGTTTAGACACTGAAGGATTTACGTCAAATTTGAAGAAAATCCGTGAACTAAAAAAAATGACTTCTAAAAAATAGATTGAGACTCTATAACTCCGTTACTTTTGAGTTTTTGAAAAAATAGGAAGTTGTAACATTAATTTTTCCAAGTTTTTTGCCCATCATTTCCGGTCACCTGCAGATAGATAGATTTTGTTTTTGTTAATCATCATATGTTTTTTTTAGTGATTATAATCGTAATTTTACTGATGTAAATTCAGCAATAGAAATAGCAGCCGCTGGTCCTGGTGTTTATAAAGCAATTTGGCTATTATTATTGGCATTAATATTGAAATTAGTAATGACGATTTTTACATTCGGTATGAAAGTACCATGCGGTCTATTTATACCAAGTTTATGTTTGGGTGCAATTGTTGGACGTATAGTTGGTATTGGTATGGAACAATTGGCATATAATTATCCGAAAAATCCATTATTTAGTGGTGAATGTTCAACTGGTGATGATTGTATTACACCTGGTTTATATGCAATGGTTGGTGCTGCAGCTGTATTAGGTGGTGTTACACGTATGACTGTATCATTAGTTGTTATAATGTTCGAATTAACTGGTGGTGTACGTTATATTGTACCATTAATGGCTGCTGCTATGGCCAGTAAATGGGTTGGTGATGCTTTAGGTAGACAAGGTATATATGATGCACATATTGCATTAAATGGCTATCCATTTTTGGATTCGAAAGATGAATTCCAACATACTTCACTAGCAGCTGATGTTATGCAACCAAAGTAAGTCCTATTAATGGGCATTTATCAAAAAAAAAAAAATTGCATAATAATCGAATTTACTATAATGTCTAGACATAAATTGATTATTTTTTGGAATTTTTTCTATTTTTTTTGCTTATTTGTTCAACTTATAATAAAAGTCAAGTCAAAGGTGAAAAGCCTTGATCTGTTTACCATGGGGTCTATTCTTTAAAAATTAGAAAGATCTTAACGTAAACAAATATTGCGATAATAACTTTGTAAATATTTTATTATATTTCTTTAGGCGTAATGAGACTTTAAGTGTAATTACACAAGATTCGATGACTGTAGACGATATTGAAGCTTTATTAAAAGAAACCGAACATAATGGTTATCCTGTTGTTGTATCAAGAGAGAGTCAATATTTGGTCGGTTTCGTTCTTAGACGAGACTTGAATTTAGCTATAGGTAAAATTATATAATTACTTTTGTTTTATTTTAATTATAATTATTAATTATTTTTTTAATTAAGTAGCAAATGCAAAACGAATGGCTGATGGTATTTGTGGCCAATCGATTGTTTTATTTACTAGTGGCAATCCACCACAGACACTAGGACCGCCACCATTAAAATTGAAGAAAATTTTAGATATGGCACCAATAACAATAACAGATCAAACACCAATGGAAACAGTTGTTGATATGTTCCGTAAATTGGGCTTAAGACAAACACTAGTCACACATAATGGACGTTTATTAGGTGTTATAACAAAAAAAGATGTACTACGACATATAAAACAAATGGATAATGAAGATCCAAATTCAGTTTTATTTAATTAATTCATAAATTTTAATTCGTTGTTTTTTTTTTTCGTGTATATTTCCGTAATATTGTATGATTTATGATTTAATTGATTATTTATTATTGAGGAAATTGTTTTTTAAAATCAACAGAAGTCTTCCCCCTACACACATTTTAATTGAATTCTAATCGAACCCATTATGATAGTGGATATTGTTTATCTTATTGTATTTATATTATAATTATTATCATAGTTTGTTGATAATGCTCAGAAACCTATATAATAAATATTTTATAAATTATTACAGTTTTCTGGGTACTTACGTGTTGATTTATTCTTCTGAAATTGTCAACCTTTTTGTGGGTTCCCATATTAGTAGGCAATTGTTTGTTTTTTATTTCAATAATAAGTTGGCAAATTTTTTCGAGTTTCTAGCTTCGTTTATTTTTTTACTATTCATTATCTGATTTTTTATAGCGTTGTTTGATCAAAGTTCATATTTTTACGAATGCTGAACTTATTTTTCAGCTATTTATACAGTTTTCAGTTAAACTATTAAATTTCTGTCCATTTTTCTTGTTTTCAGTTTCTCTAATTTTCAAGTATGAAAATTGTCAAATTACCAGCTATCTTTGAAGTTGTCATCAAAATTTTCTTGCTCATTCGCGAGAGAATTTTCATTTTTCTAGCAGATAATTTATGATTCACAGTAAGTTTTTCAAAAATTTTCTAATTTCATTCAATTCAAAATCTTGGATAAATTTTTTCAGAATTATTTCAATTGTGTTATACCGAAATCATGTAGTTTGAGCAACGTGCTTAATCTATTTTGATTATTTTCTTGTGGAATTTGCTCACGATAAATATCAGACAAAACATTCTCTACTCTATATGATCGAGTACTATTGACGTATTTTTCTCTTTACTATATTTGATAAGAGTTTAATCTATATTCCAATTCCAATTGACTACCCGTTGTAGAGGGTGGCAAATAATTAGAATTCAATTGATAATTTGTAATTAGTAATTAATACATGTTTACAGTTCTAACCGAAAATGTCAACTTTTTGATAAAGCACCCAATGACCGGACTAAAGATTCGTGAATAATCTCTTCTATTAAATGATAACATTTGTTGTAAAATGAATGAATAAAATAATTATTGAATCATCATTATAGTCGGGATCAGTTGATCGTAACGTTTTAGTCTTAGTCGAGTGAAGTGTTGGAAAAAAATAACAACAAACTCCTTGAAAAATCTAAAATTGGACTTGAATTAACTCACAACTAAAGTACTTGACATGCTGGTAAGTTCATTCGTAAATAAAACAATTCAGTTTAATTATTATTGTAGTTAGTAATTAGTTGTAATTAGTTATAAAAAAAACGATAAATGGTTGGTGATTTATTTCAAATGAAATACTCAATTTGCCTTGATCGAATTTTCATAATTTGGAAACGGTTCAAGTTTATTCCAAATTGATTCAAGTCGGTGATTCATTCCAGCTTGGACTCGAAAATGTTGTATTCCCGAATTGTATCTTCATCTCGATTTCGAAATAGATTGTGATTAGGAAACTAGCACTCTTCGAACAGCCCCAATTAAAACATTTAGAAAAATATTCATTTGTTGCTGATTTAAAATTTTGATAAAAACTCTAATCCAATCTAATAAATATTTACAAAATATTGAGCAAAAATTTCGTATTTTCAGTCGATTGTTTCAAATTGACCCAATTTTTCGAACTTAATTAATCGCATTAATAGCAAATTAGCGTATTGTTATCATTGTTTTTGTTGATCTGTTTTCGAAATTATCTGATAATAATAATAATTATAATAATAATGTCACAGTTCTATAGTTATTACATAAACATTGAATATTTTCCATTAATAACAAAAGTAGTTGAAGGTGATTTATTTATTTCAATTGGGAATTAATGGATTGATGGCAAGAATTTTAGTATAAATTTCAAGATTATCGATTGATTAATTGTGTCGATTAGCCTCCGAGTTTTGTACACCTTCAACTAAAAATACTAAAGGACAACATGTTTATTTCCGTGTTAGTTTGATAGAAACAAATAACAAATATTACTAATGTCCGATTTTTAATTAAGCTTTATAATTACAATATTGATGTGATTGGATTGGTTTTCAACCACTAAGGTCAAGGGTGTTTATACCACCTCTTCTCCTAGCACTTGTATTTAAATTTTTACGTCAAGACTTTTAAATTTTAGTTGCACTAAACAAACTCTAATAAAATAGTGATCGTTCTCTAAATAAAGAACAATAATATGGAAGAATTGTTGGAAATTGAAAATACCACCAATTTCAGCATGACTGAATCATTGGAATTGGCCGAAGCTTTAGCTAAAGCTAATTTGATGACACCATCATCGGTGAAGAAACGTTTAATTGCACGTAATTTACAATTGAAATTCGGCTATTTAGATGAAATTTCCGGCGATTTTATACCACCGAAAGAGGTGCTCCTCTATTTAGTCAGGTAATTTATCGCCAATTTTATCCACACAATAATCACCCCTATTATATTAAATAAACTCACAATTTTGATAATGCAGTTGAAGTTTCACTTGGAGATTGGAAAGGTTAAAGTTGATTTTGCTAATAAGAAAAATCGAGATTAGCTTAAATTTCAAATAAATATACAGAAATTTATATAATACAGGAAATGGGGAATGAATCTCTATAATTGTGAAATTCTAGCGTAAGGTACCTAATTTTTGTTCATCCTCTAATTAAGTATTTTATTATTTTGGAAATTGAGTTTTCCCAAAACAATTTGAGTATTTGCCAAAATATCGAATTATTACCAAAATCTACCTATATATTGTTGAATATTGAGAAATTACCGACCATTTATCGTAATCGAGATAATTTCTAAACATATTTCTATTTTTCCCTTTAGGACAACAATTTTCCCCGACCATTTCCAGTAATTGAGGTGGTAATATTGAAATTATTATCAACTCGTGTTTATGTTAGACATTCAAATTCGTGTGTGTGATTTAATAAACAATAAACACACGTTTAGAAAGAAAGAGAACGGTATAAATTATTATTCATTAAATATTTATTATAAAGTGAAATAAATCCAGCATAATGTCGGTTCGAAACGGTCGATATTTAGCATTTTCACTCCAAAGATTCGCTCGTTTGTTGACCTTACCAAGGTAAGAATTACAATATTATTTGCGACCTTCACTTTGATATTGTGTCAAATTAATTATTGTTTTTATCAAAAGTTTTATTATATTTTTTCATTCTTTTCCTATATAAATTTATTATCATTTTAATAATAGACTTCGCCCAATACAATCAATCTTTTCGATAATCAAGGCCATATAATATTTAACTTTGACCTTCAGTAATATTCACTAAAAATAAGTATCTCGATCCTCATAATTTCATCGAATCCGAATGAAGGTGAGTAATTCAAAATTTTGAATTCCAGTAATTAAACCGTAAGTACCTGTCAGTTGGAGCAGGACAGGACGCGAGTATTTTGGGCCCTGCAACTTCTAGTATCAATCGAGTCATTTTTTATTATATCATAATTTGTATTGTTCACATTAATTGAAGTGGGATTCGTTTGAAAGTGGACGATCTTAAATAATTATTTTTTATTGTCATATTTTTGTCATGAATATTTATGACTGAATATGTTAATTTTGACATTTTGTTTTTGTCCTAAACGATGCAAATAGGTATGTGATAGAAGGGAAATAAATTTGAATATAGATTCACTTTTTAGAAAGGACGTTATGAGATTATTTTGACAGTTTAATTGGCCTGCTATATTAGAGACTATCCGGTCCGCTCTAATTTTCTAGGTAAATACTTGATTTTCAACTTTATCAATTGACCTTTCAATATTTGGCAAAAAAGCTGTCATTAATTTTTGGCTCTCTACGAATCTTCTAAATTTTTTCCACTGAAGCCAGCTCTGTAATTTGAACTATTTGATATCAAACGATATAATTATAATTTATTATTTTATCTATGATTTATGTTTTGTTTATCTATGATATTGATAAGAGATATTCCACGGAATAGATCAGATATAGTGAGGCTCAGAATTTTTTAAAGATTCACAACTTGTGTGCGGATATTTTTCTTCAAAGCAGGTAGTTTTTAGTTTGACCAAATGTTATGTCTTTATTTAACTCAAATATTTGATTTTAAAATATGTTAGAATTTGTAAATAAACTAAAAACTACCTGTTTTCGAAAAAAAGATCTACACATGATATAAGTTGTTAATTATCAAGGACCGGATCAGGGAAAGGTAGTCTCTAAAAAATTTTAAAAGAGCGGCACATCGATAATGAATGTAAATAAACAGGTCCAATTACTAACCGACGATGTTTCTTCATAGAAAAACTGTCAAAATGACCTTGCAATAATTAGGTGTCTTTGTTGAAATTTCCCCTCATAGGCGTAACCTACAGGATAAAAAATAAATGTCAAAATAAACAAATTCAATTAGAAATATTCACGTATGATCATCAATTGATCACTACATTCGAGCCATAGATAAGTAATAAAAAAGGATGGGCGACTCTCGGTTCTTTTCTGGTATAGAGTTTTTGTCGCCATCTGTTTTCGTGACCGAAGACTAATACTAATATGACATAAATCAGAACAGAGCACTCTCTGTACTAACATTATTTCTGAAGTAAGAAGCCGGTAATTTCAAATAATTTCTATCAGTATTACAGTTGGATATATTTTTTTAAAATTAATAATACACTCTAGTGTATTTTTTCAAATTTAAAATTATCAATATGAATTATAATTTTACAGTAAAAATTTAAACAAATTAATATGGAATTATCAAGTGAAATATCTGATCCTTTAGAAAATTTCATTAGAGCGGCACATTGGTAACTGATGTGAATAAACTGGTCCACCTACTGGCCAACGATAGTTCTTTATAGAAATAGTGATAAAATGTAGGAAAACAATATGGCAGTTAGAACTGTCAAAATAATTTCGCAACGTCATAGGCTGGTGTTTTTACTGAAATTTCTTCTCATTGGCGTAACATATGGGATCAAAGATAAATGTCAAAATAAACAAATTCTATCAGAAATATTGACGTATGATCATCAATTGTTTTTTATATTTGAACTATGATTATTACTTGCTGGATGAATTAATGAGTTGCAGTTCGAAACGCGTCGTCTAAATGATCCAGAAAATTAACTACGCCAATGCACATTTTAAAAGTGACACAAATCAATTATTGGTATCCCTTCTTTTTTTATTGTCTTTTAATCAAGTTGACTGAATCGAGTTTGGTTTATTATAGCCTTATATAAATTGAGATTAAGATCGAGACAGTTTATTTTTTATGATTGATATAAATATTTATCTAATACAAATATAACTCGGATTATCAATCAACTTGAACTATGAAACAATGCAATTACAATAGTTTCAGCAATAATCTTATGTTGAAGCTGGATGATTCATGAACGAATCATAAATATGATTTTTCACGGTATTTCCAATTTTATTTAAAAAATAAATACCGAGTGAAATCATTTGAATTGATGATTCAATATTGATATAAAATTATTGAATCGCTTAGGATACGTTAGTTGTTAAATCGATAAAATTTACGACGAATAATATAAATTTCATTGTTGAAGTTTTGTTGATTTTTATCAAAAAAAAAAAAAAAAAATGTTTGAAGGACAATTACAGTATTTGAAGTCATTCACGCATTCGTCATTGCAATTATCGTAAGTAGAAACGTTTGTTATAAATTGATAACGAGATGTGTTTTTTTTCGACGTAATTCAAGATAAAACTTTATTTACTGCCATTGCTAAGAAGCAATATACTTTTCGCTAGTCATCATTTTTGTTTGCTGTCGTTACTAAGGAGCACACTACTTTTTCGCTAGTCATCATTTTCAATATTACAATTGACTTTATATGCGATGAATACATGCGTTCCTTAGCAACGAAGGAAAATGGTGGCTAGCGAAAAAGTCTTCCGCATTTACATATAATAAGTATTATTTTAATTATCTTGATTTGTATGGTTAATTATAACTGAAGAACCGTGGATGAGACACACATAATTTTTTGAAATTATACATAAAATTTATCATTTGTCACTTAATACTATAATGCAGAAGAAAAGTTCAAATAATGCCTACTAGATTATTATCAAACAATTAGATAATTAGATAATTAGAGTTGGGAATTTATATTCCAACTTGTTATTACTACTAATTGGCCATCTAGTGTTCTTTATGAAACTAATCTAGATGATTGGCTGTGGAAAAAACGCGGGAAATTTGCACCAATGTTGCAACATCAAGCAAGTCAATCTATATTGTCTATTAGAGATTATACAGTGCGTGTCCACTAAACACAATTGAAAAATGTGAGAGACGTACTTAAAAAATTAAAAATTATACATGATAAAACTCAATTCGAAATTATCATAATACAATTGAGTTGTAAAATTTTGCCAAATATAAAAAAGCCCACTTGAGATAAGTACTTTCAGGTAATAGTTGTTACGTAAATTTTGATAAGTAGAAACAATTATAAAATTATCAATGATAATACTATTGGGAAACAATTTCATAAATCGTAGATAACTTATTGTAAAAATTGCATTTCTCGAAATATAGTTTTTCTATAATAAATAGAACCTATTTATTTATTATTTACTTAACGATAATATGGCTTTTTGTTATACAATATAACAAAAGTGAAATGATCTTTTGACCTGAACGAGGAAAATTCTACAATTTGTTTTCATATGTAAAAGAACAATTTGCCAATATAAACTGATGTTCGAAAACACATATTTTCAGTTTGTCCAAAAATGTTGAACATCGATAATATTCCCGAAGAGAAAATTGTCAAAAATGTTCGTTTGCAGAAAATTATCCTGCAACGGTTAGTTCCAATTTCCCATTACAATCCGACATCGATCATTATCCATCATTATTATTATTATTATTATTATTCGTTATTATAATCGTTTTGTTTTTTTTTTTTGTTTTTATAGAATGGGTAGTTTTTCTTCAACCCCAAAAATTTTGAATGATGATTGTCAAGATAACGATATCCGAATGCCGAATAATATCAGCCGACATGAATTATTGCAATTTTGTCAGAAATATCCCAGATTTCATCCGATGATCAAACGGACCTTTCGCAAACCGATAGACAACGACCAATATGGCTTCAAATTCAAAAAATTGAATACCGTCACGAAAGTATGCAGTGATCATATTTCAAGTCCGCATACATTAAGAATTTTCCAATGGAATATCTTATCTCAAGGTATTTTTTCGTTAATTAATTAATTAAAAAAAAAAAAAATTCAATTTAACTAAAAATCAAAAATAATTGACAGCTTTAGGACAGATGAATGATAATTTCGTTCGGTGTCCTGATGAAGCTTTGGAATGGAATTGGCGCAAATTTCGCATAGTTGAAGAAATAATTGAGTACTGTCCTGATATTATCTGTTTAGAAGTAAATCTATACAATTATTAATCAATCAATTAAACAATTAATTTCGTTTGTTTCTATACAGGAAGTTGATCATTTCAATTTTTTAAAACATGTATTAGGCACACAAGGCTATTCTGGTGTATTTTATCCAAAACCAGATTCACCATGTATGTATATTAATGGTAATAATGGGCCTGATGGGTGTGCCATATTTTATCGTCGGAATAAATTCGATTTAATTAATGTTGAAACGCGAATTTTAGAAATTTGGCGAGTTCAAAGCAATCAGGTGAGTTCTAATAGAAATTTACAATCTCGTAAATTAACTTAAGTCATATTCTACTTGAGGACATCCTTCTCACTCAAAATAGAGCTGTCTTATCTTATCGGGGATGTCCCCGAATAGAAGATGAAAATAATACGATTGTTTGTGACTAATCTCTATTTCAATGATCATGAATGGTAATTCTTTTTTCTTGGAAATCTAGGTGGCTTTGTTGGCTAATTTACGTATAAAAGAGACCGGACAGGAGATTTGTGTGACGACGACTCATTTAAAGGCTCGAAATGGCGCCTTATTGTCGACATTACGTAATGAACAAGGCAAAGATTTATTAGAATTCATTTTGAAATATTCTGAACAACGACCAGTAATTCTATGTGGTGATTTCAATGCTGAACCAATTGAACCAATCTACAATACAGTTTTATCGAATCAATCATTGAATTTCGGTAGTGCCTATTCTGATTGTAATAATAATAGTAATAATAGTAGTAGCAATGATAATAATAGTATTAATGATAGAAATATAGAATCGTCATTACGTGAACCATTATATACAACATGGAAAATTCGCGATGAAGGTGAAATATGTCATACAATTGATTATATATTTTATAAAAAGGATCATTTAGAAGTTGAAGCTGTATTAGAATTACCATCTGGTGATGATATTGGTATCGATCGTATACCATCATTATCATATCCATCTGATCATTTTTCATTATGTTGTGATTTCAAAATTGGTCAAAAATCATCACCGGAATGATCAAGAATATTGATGTTGTTTTTAATTATTTTATAATTTTATTATAAATTTGTTTGTATTTTTTTTTTGTTTGAATAAATTATATTGTTGGATTTGTAAATATTAATTTGAGATTGAGTCACATTCAAATTATCCTCTTCACGTGAACCTTTGATTAGAGAATTTTCCGTTAAGTATCAATAGACTTAAATCGACTATGATGTAGCATGAATCATCATCATCTTCAAGTATCTATCGGATTTGACGAATGCTGAATTTTTTTTGAGTGTCTAGTAATTTCAAAAACAATATTTATATCGATACAGTTTTGAGCATGATAAAAATAAATTATTCCCCATGATTAATTAAAACACCATACATAGTTATTGTTGAAGACATTTTTTTTAGAACATTATCAACATGCAAACAATCGATGTACTTTAGATTAAACCTGATTGAGTTGTCAATGTTTTTTCATCTATCTCATTTTTGATTAAAATAACGGATAAGGAAAAACTAAAACTATTCCATAATTGATCGATTTATCTATCAGGATAGATATCCTTATATAGGGTGATTAACGTGAATTCGTTACTATTCCAGTAATAACAGTTGAGCTAGAAAAGTGCAATTGAGTATTCAAATACAATTAAAAAATGAAATTATTAAGTGTGATTTTGATCTTCTTGAATGTTCATTATCGAATAACAGTAGCTGATAATTTGGAATTACATCATATTGACTGTGATCAAAAAGATAGAGAAGAAGTCTTCAATGAGGTACTATTTTCTGGAAATATTAAACAAGATGAGAGATTTGAACAAGCCTATCTTGGATGCTATAAAAGTGAAAATGTATTTATTGGGAGAGGGAAAGTCGATGTAGGTTTTACAATCCAGAAAACTTCGAGTGATGATTGTTTTGTTAAAATAGTTTCATGTTTGGATGGTGTTAATCAACAATGTCATAAACGTTATAGTTTAATTAATAAGAATCGAGAAGCTGTTGTTTATTCTTTCAAAAATAAAGACAATCAATTTGGTAAATTTAAGGTAAAATAGTTCTTGATTCATTCGATAATTTATTATCTATTAAATGTATACGAAAAAATCTTTTACAGATTCAATACATTATTTTCACCAAAGAATGCTATTTGAAAATTGGGAATTTTTCAACAATTGATCATTACAATGAAAATATACGACGCAAATTATCATCTGCTACTGATGAAGTAGCTAATGATGAACCACAATCAACACCTAAGCCAGCAGATCCAACCCCTGAGCCAACAGGTCCAACACCTAAGCCAACAGATCCAACACCTAAGCCAACAGATCCAACCCCTAAGCCAACAGATCCAACACCTCAACCAACAGATCCAACACCTAAACCAACAGATCCAACCCCTAAGCCAACAGATCCAACACCTAAACCAACAGATCCAACCCCTAAGCCAACAGATCCAACACCTAAACCAACAGATCCAACCCCTAAGCCAACA
>JAZBGZ010000377.1:27111-41014 GCA_037414795.1 Stenodera caucasica | reverse complement strand
AAATAAAAAGAACATTGAACTCGATCTCACTATTCTTCAATTGTACTGCAATTCAACTATTTCTAATCATCTTAAAGTGAGTGGTGGGGGTCAAGTCCCGCCTATGTGACTCCAAATCCGAACCGACGATATCAATTGCAGGAATGAGTGCGAGATCAAGATCATTATAGCGGTCCATCATTGATTGATTAGATGAACAAAATCGAATTTCCGCTGCGTTTTCGTTATATAAAATAATTATCTCATTTGTTTTTATCAAGAGTCAACAAGGTCAATTTTATTTGTTCGATAAAGAGCTGTTTTTTTTTGTTTTTGCACTTACTAGAATGAGTTTTGTGAAAAATGCAACTACGTTTGAATCAAAACAAAGCCTTTCGTCGATAATTTTCCGTTTGTTTGTCTCTTTCGGGTATAGAGAATCGTCTTTGCCGTATTTTCCGACTAAATAGGCGATGATCCGGTGACTGTCCCAGATTATGTAGCCGTTATCTTCTAATGTTGGGACGATATGTTGATTGTTCGCCTGTAATCCAAAAATAATATTGTTTATTATTTGAATTGTACAAATAAGAGATTCATTCAACATTGTAGATGAACGACCCCCGTTTACATTTATTCTGGATTGTAGCCATCAACTTTTTGTTGATAAATAAGTAACAGTTGTCGTCGAGTGCGTTATTTTTAGATTTTATGGATTTGTTTAAATTTATAAATAAATTAAAACGTTAATATTTCATATAAAACACATCTATAATCACATACCTTGTAAAATTCGATTTGGACTTGGTCTTTTTTCGGCGGTAAATTAACAATTTTCAATTCCAAAGTAACTTGTAGATATTTCGCTGTTAATAAAATAGCGCGTGACGATGGACAAATTTCGCACATGTACAATTTTGGCCGCATTTTTGTACTTAACTGATTGTTGTTATCAAATATGCGAAAATTATTTCAGTCTATAATTTTATGTCTGGGAAGGGAATTAACGATAGCGACTGATAATATTAATAGTTGATACAATAATAATAAAATATTGAATTGAGGACTGAATTATTGATAATTTTACGATTTCCAGAAAATTGCCCCGATTCATTGGTGGAGCGAATTTCCCTCGACAATTCGAGAAAAATCATTCATCGGCTAATTGAATTAGCGCAATTTCGATGCTCATTGAATATTCATCGTTTTCGAGGACACTCCATAATCGGGCCGATAAGGACCACTTAATGTGGAATTTTCCACTATTTCAATGCAGTTTTCTTCGAATTGTTGAATTTCTGATTTTCCAGTTGCATTGAACAATCTGAGTTCCAATTATTTTCAAAATATTTCGTTTTGAGTAATGAAATTTTCAGCTTTCTTAAATTTTCTGAACGTGAAATCTAAAATTACTCGACTCGACCGGTGGAAAATAACCGATCGAGATCAAGATTACGATTTTCATAGAATCGGCGCCGCGATTCTTCAACCAAATTTCCATATTTTCACCAAATTTTCCCTCAACTGATCAGTTGATTCTCCTACATTTTCATAATGATCACAACAGTTCAACTGCAGCTAATGGAATTTTATTGAAAATCAATTACAAAAGATTTTAAGGAGGGAAAAGTCCGAAACCTTGCAGAATTTCCCGGAAAATCGGCCTCACTTATTCAAGCACATTTCCACGGTACGTTTCAGCTGATCCAAGCCCGAATTGTTGATAATCGCATACGATAAATCGTTGAAGCGTCCTATCCAATTCGATAAATTCGGAAATTCGTCATGTCGGATCGGAACTAGAATGATTAGAGATGTGATAGTTGTTATCAAACTGAAATCGGCAATTGTTATTTGATTGCCACAAATCCATAGATAATCCATCAAAAATTCATCGATAACGCCGTAGTTTTTTCGAATTCGCTCAATTTGGTCTGGAGCCACTTCATTGGATTTTCTGTAAAAAATCGCACCCTAACCCCCAACATCAACCCTTATCTATTTGATGAATATCGTGAAACTTACGGCGTTATTTCGAAATAAAGGGAATAAAGTGCTAGAATCGAAGTGGAGTTTTTGATTGATTAGAGCCTTCTGTTTGGGATCATTAGCCGGATATAAACCACTATTTCCGCCATATTTCTCCACCAAATATATATTAATAGCGTGGCTATCGATAATTACGATATCATCATCGACTAAAGCCGGTACTGTATGTAATGGATTGATCTATAATTGAGATTATTGAAAATTGATTGGATTAATTAGAAATTATATTTACCTTGATGTAGTCTTCTTTTAAATGCTCACCTTTGCTCAAATCTAAATTTATCAGGTTTAGATCCAAGTTGAGGGCTTTGGCTGTGAGAAGAACGGCCCTAGATGGGGGGCTTAAAGGCGTCATGTAGAGTCGGGGCCCCATTATTTATTAATAAATTTCGAACAATAACTGAAATTGTGGCATTCAACATCAAATATTTAATTTCTTGATAATTTATCTCGTATTATTTTTAGTAGAACAAATAAACCAAACTCCAAATCTGAAATCAACATAGAAAAACTATATAATATTTGTTAATTGTAACCAACAAAATTCGAGATTGGGATCGAGATAATCTCTTGCAGGGAGCAGAGATTTATGTATTTTTTTCTATTTAAAAAATTTTTGTTGGATATTTTCGAAAACGGAGCCAGAAAATTTTAGTTTTTTGACGTGTCTTGTGAAAATATTCAATACAAACAACTATAACGACCAAAAATTGTTGCAATGCAATTTTATAAAAATACGTATTTATCATTTAATGTTGTTATTCCAAATTCATAAATATATTCGAGGGAAAAATAAATTCGACATAAGACCGGATCTTGATATTTTTAGATTAAATACTAAATTTGTTTCGTTGTATAAATAGGCGATCGAAATTTGGCTTTTTGGAATAATTAGAGCCGTTATTATAAAATTACCAGTACATCAACTCTAATTAAGTCCAATTAAATCTGAGAAAATTGCGCTATTTAAATATGAATTATTGTTTCTTGTCCTAAGTCGAATTTAGGCGAAAAAAATTTTTCTTCTATTTATAAACAATAGTTTCTTGTCGACTGAAATTGTACACTCGGTCGAGTGACTGACTTTCAGCACGTTTCAAGCCTCGGAATCAGATTCAATAACAATCAAACTAGATTTATGCTATTGAGGCGACTATCGATGATCAATTAGATTACAGAAAATTCACAACAAATGATTGTATTATCTGAATATCGTTCAATTATTAATAAACTGTAACATCTGCTGTTTACATTCAACTTGAAATGAAATACGTCGAAAATAGCCATCCGAAATGTAAAAATAATTTTTTCGAATTTTCAAAATTCAAATACTGACTCACTTGTCGGTATGTGCAGATCGTAGATGATTTTCATTTTATTTTTTTCAATTTTCGATACATTTTTTTCGGTACGAAGACAAATTGAGCTGTATCTCGACAATTCTGCCAAGTGGGAAATGTATTTATAAATTTTTCGGAGATCAATGCGCCAACTTGTAAATATGCCGTAAAATCGAAAATTTCGTTTTATTGGTTTTTTGATTAAGTGCTACAACATTTTAGAGAGAGCGAATAATTCGGGAATTTACAGGAAAACTAATTAGGGGACATTATCCAATAATTTCATGACAAAATTCCCAAATTTTACAATAATCGAAGTTCCAAAAAGGAAAAATCTTCGACTACCGAAGCAAATTTTTCGAAATAAACAGACGCTGGTTGAATACTTCCAATTTGCGTCATAAATTTATAGATGCTCACCTTATCGTTTTTATCGACAATTATATCCTGTCATTGTGCAATTAATTCAGTTTTGGTTACCGAATCGTAGCACAAACAGTGACAAAAGAAGAGGCGGAAAATAGGTACAAGGTAGGTCCGCTTAATTAGATTTTGGGCAACTTTATTTATAATTGAATAAAACTGAATTTATAATAATTAGAAATAGTCCTTGAATTTTCCGGTACAATCAATAAATAATAGTTTGATTGCGTGGACAAGCATCAAATCGTGCAAATTATCACTCAATATTGAATTTTCATTTAATTAAATGTTGCTATCGAAGTCTAAAATTTCCAAACTGAAGCTGCCTAAATTATTATCATTGAAATCATTTTTTATTCTGGATTCGGTAGAAATTCTTTCAGCTTTTCCAATCCTTGAGCGTTACATTCTTCAAAATACGGCAATTCTTTGCAAGTTGCCAACCAATCCGATAATTGCGGAAAACGATCAGGATCAATTGTTACAAATAAATCAGCAGTAACTAAAGTTGATAAAATACATAAATCGGCTATTGTCATTTCATCACCAGCTAACCATGGATGACCATTGAGATATTCCTCAATAAAACCATAGGCTTCAATCAATCGATCTTTATCGTCTTCCGATATATCACCAATACCGGAAAGTATCGGCACCTATAAATTGAATTTGAATTGTTTCATTTATTCGTGACATGATTATTTATGATAAATTAATGCTAGTCAATTATTGATTATTAGATTTTCAATTTTATTTTCGTAATGACTCACAACAGCTATACGCCATCTCTCGTACAGAGTTCCGTTATCAAAATGCAGTCTGTTATCGATTACAGCTCGCTTACGGACATCCTCCTTCGGATATAAAGCATCATTTTCGCCATATTGACCGATTAGATATCCCACAGTAGCATGACTATCCCATAAAACAAAATCATCATCGACTAATATAGGAACTGTATGTTGCGGATTCAACTGGAACAATTTATAAATTAGACAATTTTGTATTATTTTCAGCTTGTAAAATAAATTATCTCCTACCTCCAACATTTCGGGAGTTTTCAACGATTCACGTTCAACTTCCTCCACTTCGAGTTCTAAGCCTATAGCTTTGGCTACCATCAAAACCGCCCTACATGGCGGACTTGGATACATAACATATAGTTTTGGTGCCATTTTATAATTCGGAAAAAGCTTGTTGATACGCGGACAACTTTATGTAGACTGATCCTTGAAAAGGACACAACTTTCAACGATCGAAATTCTAGAACTGGGTCATGTTCAATACAATAATTTGCTACGTTGTTTTCGATCAATATCCATAGACTTTGTTTTTTTGTTGCGAGAAAATGAGCGATCGAATATGTGGACGATGCAATCGTCCAGTTGTCCGACAATCTATAAATTGTAGCCAATGCAATAGGGCTGTTATCAAATTAAAAATTGTTGTCGAAATCAACATCCTACGGTTGATTTACTAAATATGAGAGGTGGACAATTATATGAGCGATACAATCATCAAATTGTTCGAGAAAATATAAATTCCAGCCAACAAAATCAATATCTATGGAATAATTTAGTAAAATTGACAGGTGAACAGAAGAAAAAAGAAATTTTGGATACTCGACCAACATGTGGACGATGTAATCGTCCTGTTGTTCGAGAATGTAAAAATTGTAGTCACTGCAATAGGGCTTATCATCCAAGCTGTTTTGATATTAAAAATTGTTGTCGAAACCAACATTCTAGAGATGATTCACTAAAACTGAAAATTGAACGGAATAAAAAAGGAAGTTCGGAAAGTGGACGATACAGTAGTCTAGTTGTTCTAGAAAGAAAAAATTCTGGTCATCGCAATGACGCCTTTCATCCGAGCTGTTATCAAAATCAACATCCCATAGATGATTTAGTAAAATCGAAAACTGAACAAAAGAGAAAAGAGATTTCGGTTACTGATTCTGGACCAACATGTGGACGATGTAGTCGTCCTGTTGTTCGAGAATGTAAAAATTGTAACCATTGCAAAAAAACTTATCATCCAAGCTGTTACGAAATTAAAAATTGTTGTCGAAATCAACATCCTTGGGAAGATTCACTGAGATTTAAAATTGAACAGAAGAAAAAGGAAATTTCGGTTCCTGATTCTGGACCAATATGTGGACGATGTAATCGTCCTGTTGTTCGAGAGTGTGAAAATTGTATCCATTGCAACAAATCTTATCATCCAAGCTGTTTTGAAATTAGAAATTGTTGTCGAAATCAACATCCTTGGGAAGATTTACTGAAATATAAAGTTGAACAGAAGAAAAAGGAAATTTCGGTTACTGATTCTGGACCAATATGTGGACGATGTAATCGTCCTGTTGTTCGAGAACGTAAAAATTGTATCCATTGTAAAAATACTTATCATCCAAGCTGTTTCGAAATTAAAAATTGTTGTCGAAATCAACATCCTTCGGAAGATTTACTGAAATTTAAAATTGAACAGAAGGAAAAGGAAATTTCGGTTACTGATTCTGGACCAATATGTGGACGATGTAATCGTCCTGTCGTTCGAGAATGTAAAAATAGTATCCATTGCAAAAAGGCTTATCATCCAAGCTGTTTTGAAATTAAAAACTGTTGTCGAAATCAACATCCCATGGATGATTTAGTAAGATCGAAAGTTGAAAAAAAGAAGGAAATTCTGGATACAGATACTCGACCAATATGTGGACGATGTAATCGTCCTGTTGTTCGAGAATGTAAAAATTGTATAAACTGCAACAAATCTTATCATCCAAGCTGTTATCGAATTAAAAATTGTTGTCGAAATCAATATCCTAGGAATGATTCAATAACACCGAATACATTGGATATAGAACAGGAGATAGTTGAAAATCTAAAATCAGAAGCTGCCAGTTCTTTATGCAACAATCCTCAAGTAAACTTTGATTCAATACCATCGAATATATCGGAGGAGAAAAGTCGATTATCGGAAAGTTCCAGTTTTTCATGCAACGATCTTGAATCAAACTTTGAAAATCCATTAACTCTAGGCTTGTTGAATGCATGGTCAATAATGGGAAAATTCGACGACTACAAACCATTTCTTGAACAATACAATCTATCTATAATTGGTATAAATGAGACTTGGCTGAAATCAGAAAATGATAATGCGAATTATTCAATTGAAGGTTACAATCAATTCCGTTCAGATCGGCCAGGTGTTAAGAAAGGTGGTGGTTTAATTTTGTATGTAAAGAATGATTTAAAATGTAAAGAAATCGATTTTCCTTCAACTATTGATCGATCTAAAGTCGAACAATTATGGATTGAAATTGAACGAGATAAACAACCAATGGCAATAGGTTTAATCTATAGACCACCTGGGATTAATTATGAAGAACTCACCCGTATAAATGAGTTTCTAACGCAAATCGAACCTTATTACAATTATATCACATTAATTGGTGATTTCAATATAAATTATTTGAGTGAAAAAGAGACTAGACAGAAATCACTATTGAAAAATTTAGAAACAACTTTTGGAATGGAACAATTAGTAACAGAACCAACAAGGTATAACAAAAAAGATGAGGGTACCCTTCTAGATCATGTTTATTGTACTCGTAATTCAAATTTATGGAATAAGATTGAAAATATCAGACACAATCTGAGCGATCACGCATTAATAATTTGCTCGTCCGATTTCCAACGTGAAGAATAAAGAAAATTTTTAGAGAAAAAATATCGAATTCATTCGTTGAATCGTACATATCACTAAAATCTTGTTGCAAAATTAATAATTTTTCGACTTCCGAGGTATTTAAAAATTCAATTAAACTCCCTACTTAAGAAAAAAAACGATTTTACTTATGTAAAAATAGAAAATTAATCTTCAATGATTATTAGAATTGTTAAAATTACTTTAATGTTTTTTGATGAAATACGATCGACCATTCGGATTCATAATTGTTCCTTTTATTGGTGCTTCCAAACACCATTCGTACCAAACTTTATCAGCTGATTCGACCCGCCAAAACGAAATTTCAATAACACTATTGGCTACAACTTTCACCGGTTCCTAAAATATTTCAGAATAATAATAATAATTATAATAAGAATAAAGCTTCATACTTGTAAAGGAAAAACAATTGGGAACCAGCTAACCATTTCCGGTGTATGAGTTTCCGGATGTATACTCAACATCACATCTTTATAAAGAACTGTATCAAAATAACCGACAAAACCGGTTAGAATACAATTTTCCATACAGTTAAATCTCAATCTTTTATAACGTTCATTATTAATAACGTCACTCCAATTCGGATGTTCAAATTTGAATAATGGCTAAAATTTAAAATAATTATTGATGAAAACAATAGAATTTTATAACAATACTTGTGCTGGTGATATTTGATAATAATTAACAAGATGTATAACGTACGGTGTTTCATAACAAGATCGTAACGTTTTATCAGCTAATCTTTGTGTACGAATTTCGTTGAATATTTTTATACTTTGTAATGGTGCCAAATATGATGTATATGATGATGGTATTGAGATGCCAGTTTTTTTCAAAAATCTCTGTGCACCATCTAAACATTCCGGTGATAATTCATTATCACCAAATGAACCTAACAATTCAGAAACTAGAATATCAGCTTTTTCAGGTGGTTCATAAACGCGCATATCTTCATTTATTAATGTCACTTGACCATTCCATTCATTATCTACACGATCTATTAACGTATTTATAGCATATGGATTTTTTTCAACAGCATAAACTTTAATTTTTCTATGTAAAATATATGAGACATTTAAAGCGGCTTGTACTAAAGGTCCACGACCAGCACCAACGACCATTATAACAGGTATTTCAATTTCTGGTGGTATATCTTCTAATGCTTTTTGAATAGCATTTTGATATGTCGTATATTTGATTTGATCCTTCTCAAACACTTCATAAATATTGGTTTCTAAATGTTCAGTCAATGGTTGGAGTGGATTTTGTAGATAATCTTCACAG
Organism: Stenodera caucasica; assembly: GCA_037414795.1. NCBI lineage: Eukaryota > Metazoa > Arthropoda > Insecta > Coleoptera > Meloidae > Stenodera > Stenodera caucasica. The sequence goes on along the minus strand of JAZBGZ010000377.1, from coordinate 32,213 downwards.
CTACAATCAATTGAGAATTATTATCGTTTTTAAATAATAATTATTTCTATTACCCTTTAACAAATTCTACAGTAGCATTACTAACAAATAGTTTCTTTCCTAGAAAATTGAGATATTTCGTATAAACTGATAAATCACCATCAGTATCCGATTTAATTATATATTGAACATCAATAGTTAAAAATTTTTGAATTAACTCTTGATGTACTCTCGATAAAACCGGTTTACCATGACAATTAATCAAAAAATACGATGTTGGAATGATAACAGCTTTAACAGGCTCACCAATCCATCGATCAATTGCATTTTGTGTTGGTAAATGTTTTGGATCAGGCAATTCTAATACTAAACCTAATTGTCGATTATAATTACAATATGTACGAAAATTATTCCACCATTCCCATGTATCATCTTTTTCATCATCATTAATACAAATTGGACTGAATTGTGATGGATGTACCATTGGTAATGTTATCCATATTGATGAATTAAGGCCAATTGTGAGTTTTTCATTGATTATACGCGCCAATTGGGCATTATTACGTTGATTTAAAGTGATTGAAACAACTGGAACGCCTAAATGTAAAGCGAAACCTAATTCTTGCAAGAATAATGCTTTACTTTTACGATGTACTTCTTGTATTTCACTATCAATATTTATATTGGATGTTAATTCAGCTGAAAATTTATATCAATTTTATCATTTATTACATTTCATTTCTATATTAATTATTATGTTTACCAACTACATAACGAGACCATTCATGACTTTGTAAAATACGATCAGTGCGTCCAATTGCTGGTGGTGGTTTTGTTGTTAATAGTTCACGTACGTAATTTGGATGTGTAATTTGTGTTACAATAAAATGATAACCATATTCGGAAGCTGCTTGGATAGCTTGTTTCAAATTATGTGGACAACTAACATACAACCCTGCCGACATTGGTTTACGTTTCTCACCATCATTTTCAGGATAATAAGATGTCATTTTTGAGAACTGCTTCCAAAAAGATCTAAAAGATAATCAGATGTTAATAGAAATTATAGATTGTATCGATATTTGTAAATTGGTAAACAAAAATAGGTTATGTGAGGTTATGTCTGTAGATTTCAATGTGTTTAGAAATAAATCGGTTAATTATCAAATAAACTTTTAATTTTGGGTTAAATCAATTGGAAAAATTGTTAATAATTTGTTATAACAGTGATTTATAGCTTACTTTATAGTTGTAATTTATATTAAAATCAAAAACAATTTTTAATTTGAAAACGCCGACTTGACAGATTTTGGAATCTGTCAAAAAATCATAGCTGCCAACATTAGCAGATATCACCAAATCTTATACAGGGCTCAACCAAAAAGTCAGAGTCAATATTTAATTTCAAATTTGAGAATTTAGAATAAAAATCATGATTAATAAATTTAAATCGATGAAATTACAAATATAATTGAGTTTCTTGCGATTATTATGGTAATATCTGGTCGTTATGCGAATGTAATGGGTATTTTTCAAGATAAGCATTATTTCCATTAAAAATATAATATATTTTCGTGCAAGGGTTGAATAATAACCGTTTTTTTATAAAATTAAAACACTGGAAATGTTGTTATTTGTAATCAATTTCATAAGGCATATATGGCATACAGGATTGATACATAGATAGAGTATATAAGCCGGCTAAATATATAGATTATATTTGAGTCATTTTAATGATGAGGCCCCGCCCCTAGTTCAATGGAGGGTGTTGTGTAAAAGAGAAAGATAGTATGAACAACTCCGCCCTCTAAAAATGTGACGCGTTGTTCGTTGTTACTCACTCGACACCCCTCTTGGGTGATTTCACCGGCCATCATGCTATTGCTAGGGTGAGTGAGGGTGGTTTTATATATCACAGGGTGTATTTGTAGATTTACCCTAGGCTTGTTATATTCCTGAAGTGTGTTCGATCGCCATATTGATAGGGAGCGAAACTCTCTTTTTATTGGTCGATTTATAATTAGCGAGGAAAAATGCTATGACGTTTATTTTTTATATGAAATATACAGTTTTATCGATTTTAGAATAAATTTATATTTATTTATTTATTTTAGATATTTTTCCATGATTTATAAATGAAAAAGTGATAAAAAAAATACAATTTATTTACCGCTTCTAAAAACATATTTATCCATCTAATAGATCAAATCTGATAAGTATTTTTTTTAATTGAAATTCTGTTCGGATTGATAATTATTAGTTCTATAATATTTCTTGTCTTATCAGATAGCACTGTAACTTTCTTATTCGAAAAACTATATTTCGTATATTCTCTCCAATCAAAGTTGGCGTGAATCAGACTAATCACCTGACAAATGAGTCATAATAAATGAAAGTCGAGATGATACTCGCTTAAAAATTCTAATTTTTTGTGTTACAGAGACAATGGGACATTGACAGATGAACAATTTTTATAATTAAAAGAGTCCCGAAATTTGACTTTTAATAAATAAAATCAGAGTAGGCATAATTTTAAATAACCGAAGGTAACCATAGAAACGTCTATTTATTGTTATTTTCAGTTCATGAGTAGCTTGATTTGGTGCGATTTATCGAATTCAGATCAAATTTGATCGTATCTATAAGAAATTTGATATAATCAATCGAATTCGATATCAATAAGACCAGAATATTTCATTGATTTCCAGTAAAGAAAAATTGTTTATAGTTATAGCTATTTTTGAGAGAGTGGCTCCAATCTTGATATAATTCTGGAAAAGAGATAATTATAATTTAAAATTTGCAACTCTTTTAATCACTCAATTTTCAGCCATTTCAGATCCTTCAATTGTGCTCTATAATAATCGATAATAAATCGCAATTGTTTTGATTTGAAATAGATCAATTTACGAGAATATCGAATAAAATTCAATTTTGATTACGGCACTTGCCAATAAAACAAGGTCGTATTAATGAACACTTCGATAAACTCGTTATTTGATTCTCTTGTTTTCGCCCCAAAAAAAAAGCCTATCATTACTGCTAAAATTATTATTCTTTATATTTAAGAACAGTTATAAATTGTTGTTTCACAAGTAGGCTTATATAATCATTGTAAAAAAATATAAAAATTATGTAAAGTGTAGCAATTTGAAATGTTAATGTTGCTTGAAATTATTAAAGTGACTTTAATTTCGATAAATACGACCTTATTTGAGAGCAATTTGATTGGAATTTCGCCGCTTACGGGATTTTTCCCATACTAGTTCGATACGATCAATGCGGAATTGGAGCCATTTCACACCAAATTATCCCATGCGATCCGATTCGATCCGATCGTTGAACGTTTTTCCGAAATTCGGCTCAATTTCGATCGCTCAAACACTTAAAAATTCCCATTGGTTTCAATGAATATAATAAATAGTTTGGCTTTATGCAAATCGGATTTTTTTGTTTTGCTGACTGGCAACTGAGCAAATTCCCAAGCCTTATTGTCCCCAATCTTAACCGCTTTAATGTCTATAAAGTTGACAGAATCCGGAAACAATTCCAACAACATCAACAACAAGACAGGTTTCGCATGCATAAAATTATTTTATCCAAGCCAGTTTTTTTTTTAATTTTTTTTGTTTAATTTTTCTTATTTCAATTTGAGATTAATTCTCACGGTGAAATGTGCGAATATCGACGATTTTCAGTTGAATCATCCAGCGAAATTGACCACCCCAATTCCACTTCCTCGTTCACCCCATCTTGATTCGCTATGCATGTTATGCAAATGAAACGGATGAAACAAAGTTTTTTTTTTGCTTAGCCTATAACTGATTTTCGTTTGGGTTGTTGTTGTTGATTTTTTTTCCAAGTATTTTATGCAGTGACAATTGTTTCATGAGTGAATTGAAGCGACCGTGAAACTGTTACAGCTTTTGATAGAACGTCGCTATCCTGACGTGCAGCATTGAATTATATCCCTAAGGGTGCTTCATATATGTGTATTGAAACAATAGTTGAACCGTCATAAAAAAAAAATCCCTATTCAACTGAAATTCAATATTGCATATGTAACGTTCTTGTGATACAAACATTATAGCAGATTTTCGACGATTCCAAATATTTATTTTTTGATGTTGGGGTGGAGACGGTGGAAAAAGTCGGGAAATAAAACGGAAAGTCGCTATCTGTACAGGACTGTTATAAAAATATGACATTCGAGGGTGGAGAACTTCTTCATTATTGATCAGAGACAGGGAAAACGAGGGTGAATACTGGAAAGAGGGGTCGAAAGAGTTGAAGAAAGGAACGCGCTCGGATATTTTATCTGGAATTCTAAACACAAAGACTGAGATTATTTCAAAGTACTTCAGAGAATTCGCTCGAATTCTATCGATATTAAAAAAAATATTTCCAACGAACTTTGGACCTCGACTAATCTAATCTACACCTGTTGTTCAATCGAATAGAATTTATCCACTTTAAAAATAAAAAAAAATTGATTACACAAGACCATATACGGTAACACACCTTTTTCTTTGTGTCTCTCCACTCTTATCAATCGTCCATCTGCCTGACCATCAACCAGTACCATTTGAATAAGAGAAAGGAGGCTGTCATTCAGCTGGAAACGGTCCAGTTATTGAAACGAAAGTCAGGTATTTAACTATATACTTGACTGTTTATTTTTTGTATTCAAAAACGTATAAGAAAGATGGAGCGAGATCCGAGTCTTTGATGTTCCCCTAAAGTGAAATTAAAATAAAAAGCGCTTAATGAAAAAAATAAAGAGCACGTCCTAAGACTTAACAAGATTGGAATTTGATGAAGGATAAAAGCTGCGAAAAGACCGTTGCCGAGCAAAAATGGAAATGAGGATAATTAAAATTATTGTGAAAAGATAGGAAACGGGATGTTGGGCAATATTGAAGCCCAACTATAATAATAATAATAATAATAATAATAATAGAGCGTTGTTTTTGTTGAGTTTTATCTACTTATCGCCGGTTTTATTGTTGGAATTAATGAAACTCTAAACTATAGAAACGGAATTTATTTCGATTAATTCATAATTACGAATTTTGCCGACTTAATGGAAGAATTTTTCGAATTCTCCACTCTCAACGCCTGTT